>BFEA01000443.1:1052838-1063088 GCA_003427395.1 Chara braunii
CCTGCCAGTCCCTACCTATGGCAGTCCCTACTGATGGCCAACTCACTTACTCCCTCTGACTTTTTTTTGTTTTATTCTCCCCCATTTTCTTTTCTCTTCTCTCTTTTTTCTAGCATGCCAAGTGTCATGTGGCCGTTAAGGCCCTTTTCTAGCCTCTTCCTCTTAGTTTTGGCCCTCCCTATGCCCACGGTGCAGTCCGTTATTTCTCGGACTGCAATAATGGCCTTCCCATGCCCATGGGAGCTTCCTTTTACTCCTACATTTCTCCCACAATGGTCCCTCCTACTCCGATTTTCTCCCGGAGGGCTATTTTTCACATGGGGTCTTATTTGACTCTATTTTCTTGAGGGAGGCTGATCCAAGATTTTTTGGATTGCTCCCATGCCTCCCACTTCAGTTTTTTTAACTTTTCCTTTTCGTTTTGGCCTACCCGTTTGTCACCACTAGTACTTGCACTAGTGGTGCTAATATTCTTGGTCGTCAAGATGTCGATCTTGACGGTGCACCTTGCATTTATTATTTTTCCCTCATACGATGCCGCCGTTTCTTCTTGGGACTTTCACATGTCCCCGCCACTTGTCCCATCGGTGGTCCTCGACACTTAGTCCCGCCGGTGGTCCCCTACACTTAGTCGCGTCGGCGGTCCCGACATATTTCGCCCCGGACGCTATTATTTTTACTTAGTCCCACGTGGCCCCGGGTGCCTTTCCCCGAGGTGTCCCATGCCCCTTGGGCGTCTTGTCACCCCATAGCGACCCCTCTCCTTAGTCTTCCCTCGCGCCTTGTGCGTGCCGATCTCTCTGGTCGTGGGCCTCCACTTAGAAGCTCCCATAGGTGACCCCCACGTTGGCCCTTCATTTTCTGGCTTCCCGCGGCTTTTGGCCGCCCATCCCTCGACTTCCTCATTCCCTTATTGCTATCGCGCTGCAATTGCTAGTTCAAAGGACCCTTTAGCCTTAGTCTTATTGCATTCCGATGACCCTCCCGGCCTCCTGCTATGCTCTATGTGCCCCTGTTCTTGCGCTCGCTCGCTTGCCGCCGCTTAGTTTTTTTCCCCCTGTGGTTCTTGCCCCAGGGCATTACTCCCTCCTGCGGCCTAATCCTTTATCTCGTCTCACTTCAGATTTCTCTGTTGTGCACAACTCGTCCATATTCGCTCTCTCGAGTGATGGGAAGTTATTTGGGACTCACCAGTCCCGACACATTCCCCCCACTCTTTCGCGATGTCCTCATCGCGCACCAATCTCTTGTTAGTGAGTTTTGGAGGGAATAGATGAGAGAGGGGGATGAAATGTTATGGATGGTTAATTTGCCAGGGTCCGTTTCGTTCTTTTCCCATTCCTTTCTCAATGTTTTCCTTAGCTTCCGCCCCTTGGGGTGGAGGAGGGTATGGGGGAGTCGAAGGTTCTACAGCTTAGACCAGGTTGCTCATTTCCGTCATAGCTCTGCCTCTTTATCTTTCCGTCAATTGAGATGCAAACTTCCTTTTCAGTCAACTCTGTATACCCAGCAGGGCAGCCCATTTTTTCAACTTCAGTAACATGAAGCAGACGGGGCTCTTCTCGCTTCATGCACTTAACTACTGGTATGCTGGCTTTATTCCCGGGATGACAATTTGTTGTCATAAGACAATTGGTTTTCTCATTCTATGCCTTGGCTTTGTTGATAACAAATTGTAGGCAAGTTTTCGGATGCGACTGAATGTCAAGCATTTGCTCCGAAAGGGAGATGTTCATTCAGTACAACTGCCGCCTTTGCTGTGGTGATACCCACTTCGAATCAGTGAGCCCAGACACAACTGCCCTTAAGTGCTTCGTAATCTCAAATCTATCTTCCCATTTCATTGAGAAACCATTCTCGAGCAAAAATCATTTTGGTTTCGCCTCATTCATTACTCTTAGGGTCATAAAAAAATAATCAACTTTTCGGTCCGTGCAATCCATGTTCTCCCGTCATTCTTTCCTCAGTCTCATGCTTAGCCAGTTCTCATGTATTCTTCCCATGTCATTTTGCCTAGCTTATGTGCGGCATCCTTTATCCTTTCTTGTATCCAGACTTTAAAATGCACGTTACTTAGTCCCCTTACATCTTTCTTCTGGCCTTTTGCCAGACCTCTCTCATACTTATGCAAAGTTCATTATATCTGTATTTCTTTTCGGGGCGTCTTGCCAGACTTTTCCTTAGGTCTACGCAAAGCCAATTTCACATATCTTCTTTTTTGAACATCCTGCCAAGCCTTCTCTCAAGCCCATGCTAGGTCAAATACTCATCCATTTCTTTCCTCGACATCCTGCCAAGTCTCTTCTCAAGCCCATGTGGAGTCACTCACAAATCTTTTCCTCAGCTGGACACCTTGCCAGACCTTTTCTCAAACTCATGCAACGTCAATTACTCAACTGTTTCTCTTCTTGTCATCTTGCCAGACCTTTTCTCAAGCTCATGCAACGTCAATTATTCATCCGTTTCTCTTCTGGACATCTTGCCAGGCCTTTTCTCAAGCCTGCGCAAAGTCAATTACTCATTCATTCTTTTCTTCTGAACATCTTGCTAGACCTTTTCTCAAGTCTGCGCAAAGTCAATTACTCATTCATTCTTACGCTCATGGTATCCTTCTCTTTTGCACGCTTTTTCTTTAGTAGATGACACACTTTCCCCCCACTCAAAATGCGATGTCCCCATCGCACGACTAGTTCTCACTCAGAGGTAAGCAGACCTTGGCCCACCAACTAAGTAGACGGATGCCGGCCCATCAGCCCCAAAAAGGAAGGGTGATCAGTTTCCCCCTGCTGATAACTCACCTCATCCCCTACTCGAGTCCGACTTTTTGCTGCTTACGAAACGAACATCATCACTGAGGTACTACCCCACACCTGGAAGGTAGGTCCAGTCCAAGCATCCCAGGACCCCATCTTGCCGTAAGTGCTTTCTCGCGAATCGTTCCTCCCGGGCGGTGTTTTCTTGGATCCGGCCTCTTCCTTTCAAGAGAGTTGGGGCTCTCTATTAGTCTGCGAGTGCCGTTACGAAGACCTCGCGGTTAGTCCCGGAACGGTTGTAATGATCCGGCAGGGCGGTGTCACTCGCCCTGTGGTGGTTGCGGCTTCCACCTGGTACCACGCCCGATTCCTCCCTCTGGACAGTGCTGCTCAACTTAACGCGAGCAGTCGTGGTCCATTGCAAACGGTCGTGTCGCCCCTCTACGGCGTGGTGTGTGGTTGGGGAGAAAAAAATGAGACTTAGGAAAATGAATGGCTCTCTCGCCCGTTTGGCAGCACGCCCTTGACGTTTAGGTTTCAACATGAGGCGCAATTTGAACTCCCCGACTAGAGCTCGTTGTCGGGGTTAGTTCCGGACGGCCAACATCAATCAAAGAGAGGTGCTTTGGTCCTTCAACCCTTATTCCTTCTTATGAGGAGCAGGTCGCGCTGAGACTTTTCCCTTAACGGGTAGAGGTCTTGGGGTCGCGATGCAGGCATTGCTATCCCCCTTATGCTGAGACCTGAGACTAGAAAAAAAGAAAGCTCAATCTCTTGCTATTTCCTTGGTCGGCCCGATGACCTTACATCAAGTTGCCTAGGGTCCCCTGGCTATGCAATGCGATATTCAATCTTCAAACACTCAATCCCACGCTATTTCCAAGGCTGATTCTCATGGCTGGTCCGACAGCCTCTCATCAACAAGGCCGCCCACATGGCCGGTCTGGCGGTCATTTTCTCAATAGTCATTTCTCAAGACTGACCCTTCCGCCCATTCAATCCTTAATTCTCTCATTCCTCAACACCCAATCTCTGTGACCGTCCCAACGGTCCCTACCCTTCTTTATCCTGTCCTTCTCATTCACATCTTTCTTCCGCCCCCTTGGCTATTTCAGCAGCTGACCCATCGGCCTTTTCCATCTCTTCCGTTCATTCCATTGGCTATTTCAATGACCGACTCATCGGCCTTTTCCATCTCTTCCATCCATCCATTGGCTATTTCAATGACCGACCCACCGGCCTTTTCCATTTTTTTCGCTCATTCCAGTACATTCTCAATCAACCTTTCTCAATCAAATATGCAGGGGACCCCAGTGCCTATTTCAAAAGGAATGACCCTTGTCAGGGGCCATTCCCGAACAATCTGGTTAGAGTCGTTCTTTTTCATTCTCAAGTCGAACAACCTAGTTATGGCCATTCCTTTCCATTTTCAAGTCGAACAACCTGGTTAGGGTCATTCCTTTCCATTCTCAAGTCGAATAGCCTGGTTAGGGGCATTCCTTTTCATTCTCACGTCGAACAGCCTGGTTAGAGCCATTGCTTTTCATTCTCAATGTTAGTGCCCGAGGGGGTGGGCCTCGAGGTTACGGATCCCATTTTTGTCTTGGAGGTTAAAAGGTGGTCATCTCATCTTTTGCTTGTTGTTCTCTTTCTTCCATTTCTCACAGTGATGTACCATCCATTCCATTTCTCACAGTAATGTACCATCCATTCCATTTCTCACAGTAATGTACTATCCATGCATACATCGAACTTAACGTCCAACACTCGAGTTGGGGCTTGCGACCCCAAGCAACACCAGCTTACCCGACCGTTCAACCATAGCAGGAGACAGGGGCGCCCCCTTTTTTTCTTCTCTCGTTCCGACGACTCAGATCTTGACCATTCTCAGACTAATTGATGACTCAGTTGGATTAGACTCCTAGAGAAGGAGTATTCTATATGCCCCTTAACCCATAGGTTCCCTAACCTCTATTGTACTCGACCAATCATTCAATACGATGGTTCGCTCGTCAATCCGTACTCAAGGTTTCCCCCTCATAAAAGCATAAATCTTATTCCATCCAGAATTCACAATACACCCTTCCCAACTGGTCTCATCCCATGCCCCATGATCTTGTCTTATGTACCCACTTTTGAAAAGTAGCTCATCCAAAAGTAGCCTTAATATGCTATCTTCTAATCTTATCACGACACAGTCTTAGCTGACTCTTTCATCACTCATCCTTTGCAAGCTTACTAATACTATACACATTCTGCTCCAATGTTTTGCAATTGAGAAATAAAACCAGGATTCTTGCCCAACACTCAATCAACATCTAATGCCTATTGTTGTCCTGTGCCTCGACTTGCTCGTTTCTTGATTCACCCTGTTCCTCAACTGGCTGTCTAACCCCCAGGCCGAGGGTCTCGATTTCTCTCCTTATCCTTACAATTTTTTGTAACTCTGCCTCGCCAAAAACATCCAGTGGTGTGGGTTCCACTCCTGCCCTTGCGAGTTCCCGAGTCTTGACAATCCATTCGTGCCTGATCACATTGGATCACTGCTGAAACCAATGACTGGGTGTTGGTCCAAACTCGTCCTCCCATCTGATAGCCCCGTCGCCCGGCTGGTGCATCGGAGACCGCCCCTCTTCCCTAGGTCTTGAGATCTCATCTCTCTCATCCCCGCTGCTGATTTTTATGACTTCTCTTACATCCTCCTCCTCGTCCTTCTCGCCTCCTGTCTGTATGGGGCTATACCCACCTGCAAGGTTCTTCAGATCGTAGGTAAAAGGAATCTCTGTCCCAGTTCCATACCCCTCACAACTGTCGTGGCCGCTTCGTCCTTCAAGCGGGTTTTCCCTTCTTTCCTCACCCTCCTCTTGTTCGTCGCGCATGTCTTGTTCCCCCTCGCTTTCCCCATGCCAAGTCTCACGTCGCTTGCCCCTGTTGACTCCTTCCTCGTCAGAGACCTGAACCTTATCTCCCATCTCTGCATTGCCTCCTTCTTCCACTTCTGCCTTTTCCCTCCCTGCCTCACTGTCAGACGAGATTTCTATTGCTTCTCCCTCGCGGAGAGGTGAAGGTTTTCTACGCAAGCATTTCCTTCTACCCCTGCCTAGCACTCACCCACCCATGAGTCCTATGTACAACTTTCTCTTCGCTGCCCTCCTCCCTTGGCTTGGTCCTGCTTCCTCCCCTTCGGTAGGCCTGTTGATCGCCCCGCTGTCGTTCTCGTTGCCGAATTTCATTTTTTTCTAGGTTACCAATGGTGCGGGGGCCGGTCGTCTCCCCCGGACGTCTCCCCCATACGTCCGGTACACCCGTCGTCCGGGAAAAAAAAAAAAAAAAAATGTAAAAAAAACAAATATTTTTTTTTTCGGTTTTCGATTTTTAACTCATGATTGACTGCGAATTTGAACATGACTCCAAGGCAAAAGTTGCTTGTATTGTTATGTTACATAACATATATTGTTTTAAGAGTTTTCTGAGAACTTTTTTTTTTTTTTTTTTTGGCGCTAGGCCGGACAACCCCTGTCCGATCGGACGTCCGACCAGACCTCCGGTCGGACATCCCTGACGGTTAGGGGGGTCCCGGACGTCCGATAATAACCTAGAGTTTTTTGCCTTTTCTCGTTTTTCTCCTAGGTCCTGTATAACAAAACAACACCCACAATGCCCCGCATACGCACATTCCCCGCAGTCCGGTAGACAGCTCCTTTTCAAAAAATGCTCCCAGTATCCTTCGCATCATGCCCCTTTTATACATTTCCCTCCCTTATCAAAAAAGCATCGTTTGTGAAGATCCGATTTTTTTCCCGTCAAAATTTATGGTACAATGCCCCAAACATCCCTTCCTATCGTCGCACAAGCCAGATATTGCAAACCCCCAAGTCATGCTGCCTTTCATCCTCAGTCAGTTCAAGCCATTGCCCCAGTCCCCCAAAAATGACAGTCCCATGGACATGGTCAGAGACAAACCATAGTGTGGGCAAGGCTGTGGTCAGTCTTTAGCTTGTGGCCCCTCAATTTCCTTATTTTCGGCCTTATCTGGCTCAAAGACACGCGTCGAACTTATTTCCTAGCAGATGAGGCATGTCTGGCAGTATCTGGCGACCATGCCTGCCATGCCTGGCCAATAATAGAGTGGTGCTATCTTCGCAAGAGTCCCTTTTGATGATCGATGTCCCCCCACCAAGCCGTCGTGCATTGCTTGGATAACATCCAACTGCCTAGATCTACCGCATACGACTGTTCTAGGCATAGTTCCTTCTTCTCTTCGGAACAGGTGGCCCCCCCTTAGGACGCACCTCCCGGCTTCCTCCCTTGCTTTAATGCCGACTTCCAAAGGTTGTTTGTTTCCTACTAGCAACAATCCGATCTCCCGAAAGAGTCCTTCATATGATTGGACATAGAAAAACTCCTTTCCTTCCCGATCCTCCTCATTTTTCTCCTGCATCTGGTTTACCAACCATTGCAACTCTTTCCTTTCCCGCGATTCCACTAGGCTCATTACGGCTTCCCGGCCCCCTTCAACCGTCATTGCTATGAGTTCTTCCTTTGGTCCTACTATTGCTCCCCACGAATCCCTTTCCTCTTTACGACCTCGAAAGTTGACTGGTCCTTCTCTAAGTTCTACTACTACGGCAGGTGCCCCTTTTTCCAAAGTCTGAATCAGCAGTTCCCCAGATGCGCACCCCTCGCCCATCATTTCGTTGTCCACCGCAAGAGTCCCTCTTTCGAATGAAAGGAATGCGTCTATGGGTTCCGCATCCTCCACCCCTTCGGGAGTGATGCAAACCCGACTCAGCCCATCTGCCTTATTGCGGATTCCAGCAATCCGCTCGATCTTGTAATCGAACTGCCAGATGAATCCTACCCATCTCCCCACCGTCAGATCTATAGGTTTGTAATTCTTTAGAGCCCCTGCGACATTCGTCGGATCGATCCTTAAGGTGAACCGCCTCCCAAATAGGTAGGCCTGGAAGGTCTTAAGGCAATGCAGGATGACTAGGATTTCCTTCTTGAATTGCGAGTACCGCCGTTCTGTGGAGTTCAGGGTTTTACTTTCGAACCTAATTGACCTCTATTTCCCTCCCTCGTCCCTTTAAATCAGTACGCCTCCTACGACAAAGGGTCCTCCATCTGTTTCCAGGATGAATGGTCGCCCTACCTCATTATTAAAGCAGGGCGCCGACAAAGCGACCTGCTCTGACGTCAGAATGTCCTTGAGAGTCTGGACGGCTCCCTCTCGCTCCTCCGTCCAGTCCATGGTCCCTTCCTCTCTGATCATAGCCTAGATAGGCTCCACAATCTTGGCAAAATTCTTAATAAATATCCTCCAGAAACCGACCACGCCTAGGAACGCTCTCACCTCCGTTGTAGTGCGCAGGGGGATTGGCCTCTGCAATATGTTGTGCGTCTTCGCCGGATCTGGCTTCCTACCATAAGCACCGCAGCAAAATCCTAGTATGGTTACTTCTGGTACTGCTAGAATACTCTTTGGTCCACTAGCCGTGATGTTGTATACTAGAAACCGGCAGAGCAAGTCCTTGATGTCTTGTAGATGATCCCATACAAACTTTCGGATTCCTGGTTGGACTTTTATCTCGTCCTTCTCCTGCGAGCCTTTGATTGGATTGTCGTCGATATAGCGTTCACACTTTTCAGGGAACATGTCCCCGGCTACTGGTAACATTCTTTGTTGCGCTTCGGCTACCGCGTTTGTAAAGCCCATAGGGGTCACTTGCATCTGCAACTGGCCTACCGGGGTGTGTATTGCGGTGTGCGGCCTGTCCCGGACATCCAATGGAAGCCGGTCATATCCCAAGTACAGATTTATTAGGGAGTAAATGCTTCGTCCGGCGTGCGATTCCGCCAATAGATCGGCTTGGGGTAGCGAGCCAGCATCCCGGATGGTCACTGCATTCAGCTTCTGCAGATCCTGAATCCACCTTAACGTCTTATTGGGCTTTCGAAAGACGAACCATCGATTTGCATATGGCGACGCCGTAGGTTCCGCGACGAAGGAGTCCATCTTTGCTCGAAGGAGGTCTGTCACTTCCCCCTCTATTCCGAATTCATATGACGGTCCCTTGTCATTCCAGCATTCATGCTCTACCGTGTGGATTCTGACCGGAGGGATCAATTTTGCGTCCAGCCGCCCCTTCTGATTGTCACTAAAGGCAAATGCCAAATGAAACTCCTGGCAGGTCTTCTTGATAAGGCGGTTTTCTTCTTCTGTTAAGAACCCGTCTATCCCTATCTTCATCGTGTCGGCTACCTCATCTGGTATTCGATGTCCTTCCGTTGCCCTCCTTTCTCGGATCACCTCCAGAACTTCCTCCTCCTTTTCCATGACCTTTTTCTTCCATATCTCAAGGAGGATCGAGACCGGCTTTGCTTTCTTCCCTACCGGCTTGTACTTTCGAACACTTCCTTCTGGGATCTTTCTTCTAAAAAATGAACGGTCGGGATTGCCCTCGTTGCTTCTACGACTCGTGGCTGAATACTAACTAGTTTTCCATTCAGGCAATATCCCTTTTGTACCTCTCCTTCAAATTTCGCCAAGGCTGCCGGGTCCACTCATACCTTGTGGTATCTGAGGGCCTTGATGAGCTGCAACAAATCGGGGATATCGAGCGCGATTTCCGACACGTCCTTGCACACTTCGCTTTGCTTGGGCAGGCTGGCCCCAAGCTCAACTTTCGTCTCCCTTTCTGCCACCATGACACCTGCCTCCTCTTCTTCTGGGGCATGCCCATCTTGATCCACTCCTTTTTATTGAATACCTCCTCAATCATTATTTCTACCCTTTCTCTCATACCTTCCATCCGCGCGAAAGCCCCTTTTCGTGCGCTATCTTCGAACGAAGGTGACCACGTGGTCATTTTTCCCTTTGGAGGGTCCCCTTCCGTCCCCAGAAGTTGGAGGAGGTCTCCCCGGCCGATCACTGGGTCCTCTATGTCTACCATATACGTGCCGTCAAGCACGTGCATGCCTATCATTTCCACGTTTGCGCACCATGGTCTCCCGAGGATTATATCGTGGTCCATTTCCTCCATTACGGTCATCTGTTGAAATGACTAGATTGACTCCCTGACTCCTGCTTTGACTGCGCATTTCGTGACATACCCAGCGAACGAGATTTCCCCATCGGCTCCCTGGATGCTCCCTGTTACTTCCTTATTTACCGTGCAACCTGTGACCGTTGCGAAATCTTTCCTTATGAGAGTGATTTTCGCTCCCCCGTCTACCAATGCGTCAGTATGATGAGTCCCAATCTGAACCTTCAACTTTCCTACGGGTAGCGCATGAAAACTGAGCTTTGTCCCAGGAGGTGCCCTCATGACCTCACCACCTTCCCTGTCTGGTAGGCTTAGGCGGATATCTGCAAACGCCTTCTCGAGATCTTCCAGATCCCCTCGACTCCTTTGGAGGTTAGCGACAGGGTTGTCAGGCGGGGGCCCCGGGGGCAAAGCCGGGGTAGGGGTTTGACCCCCGGACCCCCGCCGG
>BFEA01000443.1:1063919-1073962 GCA_003427395.1 Chara braunii
CATATGGCGGTGTATGGTTCCATGTTTCAGCAGAAGATTCATTCTACTAATGTTATATGCATTTGGTGAGTGGTGGAGGGAGACCCTGAGAATCTCGTGGAGACACGAACAAGTTCTTGCTAACCTGTTCACCCATAGCTGCCGAGCTACAGCCCTGAACTCGAATCCACGGCATATATTGATGGTCTGCCCTGCTGTTTCTCATATATGACGAGGCCACCCTTCTCATTGAAGCAGCGGTCCTCAATGGCTCGACATTAGTCACATGAGCCATTTGAAGTAGCGGCCCTCAGCGGCCCTCATTGAATGAAAAGCGGACCTGTCTTTTTTTTTTTTTTTTGTTCTACGATTCCAGTGCACAGCGCACTGTGCCCCGCACACCCAGCGCGGCACCCCCGCCCCTGCCCCGACCCCACACCCCCGCCCCCGCTGCCAGCCAACCCCGGCCCCGCACCCCGCTCCCGCGCCTGCACTACATGGGGGTGGGGTGTAGCCCCGAGGGGGGCCCGAGGTAGGGCCAAAACTGCAATATTGCAGTTTGGCCCAGGGGGTGCAGGCTGCGGCTGCGCACCCCCCTGTATTTTTTTTTTTAATTCTTATTTTTTTTGTCGGGGCCAGGGGTGTCGACCCCCGGCCCCCGGGACCCCCGCCGGGGCCCCGGGGTCGGGGCTCGACAGCCCTGGTTAACGACTTCTTGTGGAGGTTCCTCCTCCCTTTCTTCTTCTGGTAATTCGGGGTTCTCGTCTATCTCTACCCGTAGCCGAGTCAACAGTTGCCTAAGCCCTTTAAGCAACCTAGGGCTGGCCTGCAACATCGTCTGAAATGACACCGACACCATGGTTCCTAGCAGCTTGCCAAGGGTGTCGTCGATCTCAGGCATGGATAAGATCGGGATTTGGTACCTAAGCTTCTTCTTGGCAGCGGTAACTTTGTCTGTAGGCTCCTCTTCCCTAGGTTTCTCATAAACCTTTTCCGGTTCCTCGGCCTCAGGCTCTGCCTCAGGTTCCGAACTTCCAGCAACCTCCTCCATTACAGCGTCACGCATAATCCTTCTCCCAGCCGTCCCTAGCTGAGTAGTAGCGTTTACCGTATCTCGTCCGTCGTTTTCCAGAATGAAGTTGACCTGCGGCCCGCGCCCCTGGAGTTGATCCCAGATGATCTCGCCCACCGGTTTGGCTTCTACGACCGTTATTTCTAACCCGTTGAGCATGATAATGGCTCGCCGCATCCCTCCTGGCGAGTTCCAGTTCACCCGTTCTCCTTGTCGTCCAAATATCTCCCCCTTTAATGACCTGGTACACCTTCTTTTCAGAATATCATGGTTGAGCTTTGGGCACGCGCGCACATAATGTCATATCGCGGTACAGTACTTGCATTGCTCGTTAGCAGGATCTCTCCGTCCGAATCCCCGGTTGGCTACACCTGGTGGAACCACAGCTTCCTGGGGAGGGAGGGCGGGTCAGGATACTTGCGCCTGCATAACCAGTACCGCGCCTTCCATCTTTTTGAATTTTATTGTCGACCCCGTGCACCCGCTCATGTAGACTTTCAATCCCCTTCTTTACCTTGTCGCCCGTCCTACCGTTCAGATCTATGATCTCCCCTTCCTTGAGCAAGGCCAACGTTTCTGTTACTACCGTTTTCTTGGCCAGATCCGTTACCGTGCTAAAATCAACATCCCCCGTGTTTACGAACTTGCTCGTCTGTTGGTAGGCTGACAGGATCTTGTCTTTGTCGAACTCGGAGAACTGCCTGAGGAAATATTTGCTCATTATCCGGTCCGTGACCCCGGGGATCCTTTGTGCTACTAGAGTAAATTCCCGTAGGAAATCATTGTACGTTGCGAAGTTCTTCCTCTGAATTGCCGCTAGGTCGGCCTCCGTTGCCATTTTCTCTGCCGCTAGGTACTTCCTCATCATCACATCCCGGGTCTCCTTCCAAGACCGACTTGCGACTACAATGACCATTATGTCCCGTCCTTGGCTTAACGACACCTGCTGTCCTAGATGGTCCATATTTTCCTCCTCGGTCCACTTTAGTAACGCAGCTAGGTTCTTGTAGTCGATCAGGAACTCCGTGATGTTTGCTCCATCGAAAGTCAGCTTTTTCTTTGCGTCTGCCAGATAGCCTTGGTTCTTGTTCAGTGCTCGTGTAAGGGATGATACTATCTTCCTAAGGCCGCCTTCGGAGCTACTGGCCTCGCCTGCCGTGCTGGTATCTGGCCCTTCCTTGCTGGCTTTCTGCCCCCCCCTAGTCTTTGCCGTTCCTTCCGAGTCGAACCATCCCAACACCCTTTCTCTGAGGCTTCAGAGCCCTTCGCATCCTCGCGATGCCGCTGGCGAGGTCGGCAGACGGCTAGCCCTACTGTCTGTGGCTAAGGGGTTTGTAGCCTTCTCTGCCTCCATTCCCGGAGAGTTTTCTCTTTCTTTCCTTCTTTTTCTCGGCTTTCCCCCACGGTCACTACCCTTGTCCCCTTGCCCAGTTCCGCCCCGGCTGGTTTTCCGTTCGTCCCACGGTACCTCCTGCAGAGGGTCTTCCTCGTTCCCAATCATCATTGCCTCAATTAACCTTGCCTTGTATTCCGCGGTCCTTTTCTCTATTTCTGCTAGTTTGCGCCTCGCGTCCGTGACCCTTACTTTTTTAGACACAGCTCCCTCCGAGTTCCCGGGGCTCCCCCTATCCTTATTCCTGCCCTCCTTGTTTTCCTGGGTCCCCTGTCTGCTTCCCCCGACTTTTCTGGAACTTTCTCCTGAGGACATTTCCTTCCGGTTCCCTCTGGTGCCATCCGGATTTGTTGACTCCCTGTCCTTCTGCCCTTCCTTGCTTTGCTCAACACTGCCTCCTAAGCCTGGTCCTCCCTCGCTTTCATGGTTACCTGTCTCATCCTCCTTTGCCATACTTGCCTACTTCTGCATGACCAAAGGATTCCCCAGAACAAACGTAGTGCGAGGCATTTAGGTTCCCTAGGTTTCAATCCTGTTGGTTTATCCTTTTACTTGGCAACTAGGTTTTTCCCCATGCCTATTTTCTGATGGCTTCCTTAATACGGAGCCGCGTCCGGCTCTGCTGCCTCACCGAGCTAAGGGCGTGACTTAGCTTCCCTTATCACCGGCTTGTTTAAAACGCCCTTATTCCGTTGGTCGGTGCATAGGGGTCCGGGTTGGGCAACCCGCTAGGAAACGTTTTCCTGCGGTGTTCCATGTCAGGCGGTTATTGATCATCCGAGTCCGAGGCCCCTCCCTTTCCTATTTCTGTCGGTGGGCCTTCGAACGTAGCGAACTGTGCATGATTTGCCCTACTGGCTCGCCTGCGGGGGCTAGTCCCGTTCTCGCCTTTGTGGCCCTTCCGGTTCGGTAGGCTCCTCGAATAGTTGAGCCACCCCCGTTAGATAATTCTCCCCTATCTCGATTTCCCTTTGGATTATCCGTTCACACCCCGTCCAGTCCAGCCAAGGCGCACAAAACATCAGGATGTGGATGACTTCTAGTAATTCGTGGGCCCTGTTTCCCCAGAACGACCCATGTTGCACAGCGATATCATAGAACATCCTGATAGTTGGAGAGGGAAAGTGGTCCGCCCACATTATTGCCAAGTCTGCAAGCTCTCGCGCCCTTGCGAGGCTCCCGAAGACACGGTCTATCATAAAACGGGGAACCCAGCACCTCAGCGGTGTGGTGAGTGCTCAAAATTCCCGCCATCCCCCCATTTCCACCCGGGTAAGTAAGCCCATGTTTCTTCTACCCCTGACTAATTGTCCTATCCGGGGCAACGTCCGGGCGGCCCTTCGAAAGACCGGTGCCAGCTCGTGACCTTGTGCTATCTCTACCCCCAATGAGTGCTAGCCGAT
Source organism: Chara braunii (assembly GCA_003427395.1). Classification (NCBI taxonomy): domain Eukaryota; kingdom Viridiplantae; phylum Streptophyta; class Charophyceae; order Charales; family Characeae; genus Chara; species Chara braunii. The sequence continues at coordinate 1,067,767 of BFEA01000443.1, forward strand.
CTCAGGCAGATACATGGTCCCGATAACTTCCAGATTGGAAAACAGATCGTCTTTGGGTCCTCGATCGAGTCTCATTCCTGTCCACCGACATTCTACCAACATGAAGGGGGCGTCCCTTCCCAAAGTCACGGTCCGCCATTCTATGTCGAACCCCCGATAGGTAAAACTTGATGGGAGGGATACTTCCCATCGTCCACCGTTGCTCGAGGGCGGTCCGAGGTACCGGGGCTAGCGTTCCACTCACTCACGTCTTGCTGCCATCGTTACCTTGGTGATTCCCTGCATAGTCCACATAGAAAGGGTTACAGCCAATCTTCAGAATCCGCCCACCTACTGCCTCCTTTGCCCTTCGTGTTTTCATTCCTCTTTTCTAGTCCCAACTATCCCTCTATATCCCCGGGAGCAGTAGCCCCCTCTGGCTGTTCGTAGAGCCGGTAGAGATCATCTATGTAGATCGCGCCCCGACCTACCTCTCGCCGGATGACTCTCCACATGGTCTCATCATTTATTTGTGGGACTCCTGGCCTAGTATTTACCGCTGCTCGTAGAATGCAAAGCACCTCGCGCCCCTGTTTGTCCCCGAAAGGCCCCATCTCTAGGAAGGCCCGATAGTATTCTCGATACATTAATGCTTCGTCAAAATTTAGCCTAGTTACGACAGTCACCGCCTGCTCCACTCGTTCCATGCCTCGCATTCGTCTTAGCAGGAAGGGTGGTAGACTCATCCGTATGACCTCATTTGGCAGCTCAAAAACCCCTGCCGCGGCGACTTTTACCTCAGCCGTCACGTCATCTCGTTCTGGATCTGCAAACTCAAACCCCTCCCGCCAGGTTATTTGCCATGCCCCTTCGAACATTCGCATGGGATCATCCCCGGAGGCCAAGGCAATCCCAAAGGTCCGCCACCCTTCTTCCGACAGGTGTAAGGATCCCATCGCATGCACTTGCCCTGGGAGGTCCAAATTTACGCCCCCGAATTCCCCTCTCGTACGCCACTCCAGTTCTATTACTAGGTACACCGTATCTTCCACCAATTCTACCCCCACCCAGTCCATTACCGGGTTACTCACCACGTTTCTTGATGGCAGGCTTATTTCGACCCTGTCTCCCGATACCCTTGGTGGTCGGATCCAGCGAGGCCTATCTTCCCAGAACGTCATTCGTCGGACCATCTCATAATGCCTCCTTTCCCGCTTCCTTAGTCTGCTTGCTGCACCCACCAAGATTCCGCGTTTTTCATGTTTTAGCCTTTCAGTACCCCCTTCCTATCGTACACTGGTTCCCGCCACTATCCCGTTTCCATGCCTGCCCTTATTTCGGCCTCCTCCCTGCTGACTAATGTACATCCCCCTTTCTTATGCTACATCCTAATTCACATGCATCCTCCATACTCTGTTCTTCCTATGGCGCTCGAACTTTGAGTCCCTTTAATCAAACCATCGCATCTCAAACAACATAAAGACATCGTTTACATAGGATGTCGCGGCCGCCGCCTCCCGGCTAACTATGGCATCCCAAGCTTCCGCGCTTACCTCTAGGCGGTCGTATTTACCTATCCTCAGGATGGTGATAACCTCACCGGCTTTATCCCCGTAGAAGGTCCCATATTTCAAGAAGAACCTATAGAACTCCTCGGTCAGCCAGGCACATTCTATGTGTACTTTCCTCATGGAGTCGGCTACGTCCGCTATGTGCTCAAAAACCCCGAACCAGTCGACCACGAACTCGGGCACCCAAGCTGTTATGCGCAGGCAGGGAGGCCTGAGTTCTTTCCACCCTCCCATCACAACTTTGCTGCTAACTTCGTCCCACCCCTCGTTGGCGAACCTCTTGCCTCCTTTTCGGGTTCGCGCCTCTGCATCCCCTACAAGCCACATTGGATCTTGTCCCATTGCTAACATAGTGCAAAACAGGTGTCACCCGTCCTCGGAGAAGACAATTGTTCCGACTGATTCCACTTTGCCCTTTAACCACCATTTCGTCAAAACGGACATATTATATTTTTTGAACGAAATCAAAACTGACTTTTTTTGCCAAAATCCGGTCGGAATTTTTTGCTCCTGGGGGTCCAGCGTTCCCAAAACGCCGGACCCCCCTGGTCTGTGGTTGAGACCAGATAATTTTTTTTATTTTTTTTTTTGTATCTGGTCTCAACCATAGACCAGGGGGGTCCAGTATTTTGGGAACGCCGGACCCCCATGAGCAAAAAATTCCGACCGGATTTTGGCAAAAAAAGTCAGTTTTGATTTCGTTCAAAAAATATAATATGTCCGTTTTGATGAAATGGCTGTTACTTTGCTAAATCGTCCCAACCTTCCTCTTCCCTTATCGGGTTCCAAATCCGTTCTATCCATACATACGATAATTCCCGGGCAACCTCAAACCCAACCCAGTCACACGTGGTCCCTCTCTATTCGTTTTCCATTGGTATAGGCATCTCTACCCCCCCTCTGAGTCGTCTTGGTTCCCATCCCTTGAAGATGTATTCCATCATCATCTCTTCTCTAGTCATCCTTTTCCCTTCCTGCACAATACCAGGCCACCCGTTTTTTTCCCAACGTCAAGCCCCCCTCCTCAGAAGTCCCAATCCTCTATCTCCTCATCCTCGTCCCCATCATTGAAGTCGTCCTCTTCGTCGTAGAACAACTCTTTCACCCCCTCCAGAAATGTCTCCCCTATTGCCACATTTCTATACACTATCCCCCAATGTACAGGGCTAGAGACATAAATATTGTGCATGCTAAGGCAGGTTAGTATCTCGGCCAGTTCGTCCGCCCAGTTCCTCTCAAACGGCCTCATTTCTACTAACAACCGAAAGAAATTCTGCCTAGCGCATTGGTATAGTCCAAGGTTCGTCATGGACTGACATATCCTTACCAGCCTGCTCCGGGTTCCAAACACCGCATCCACTAGGAAGGGGGGCAGCACGCATCGCATGGTTCTGACGGGCCGCCTTATGTTTCCTCTATCCCCAAGTTCCACCCGCACATCTACCCTTTCCATTTCCATCTCCCTTCGCTGACACGCGACCCACACAACCTCCGCTTCAGCCTTCCTAAACAGCTCGTCCGGCGCATTCCCGAGTGCCAACTCTACGACCATAGCATTCTCTCCATCTTGCGGCAAATAGACCCACCCTCAAGCTTCTACTGTTCTCCGGAACTCCAAATCCATTAAACTTGGCGACAACCTTGTCAAGCTAACATTCGGCCATACCGTCTCTATCCATAGGAACGCGTCCTCCCCTTCCAGCATTATGGTTTGATATGCTGGTTCAAGGTTTGTCAACGCCCCATCTTCCGGGAGGACAACCGACACCCCATCCTTTACGTCTACTGGCATCTAAGTCGGGGGAGACAACCATCGCGCCATCTTGTTTCCAGCACCCGACCCCTGTTTTCATGAAAGAGTACCAACCGATTCTTCTGGTCAGGTCAACCCTTTTTTCTAAATGAGGATTATTTTAGACCCCCCATTAAGGTCTCCCTAATTTACCTCCCCCTTTTCCTAAGTACCCCCTTTCCATAATTCCCTCGGCCGGCCATCCATTTCCCCACATTCCTTTTCTTGGTTTGATTCCATCTAACATCTATCCTTCTTCCTTCCGATCATCTCTCACTCGTGTGGACTTAGAAGGGAGGGGGAATAGGCTTAGAAGAATGTCCGTCCAACAATCCAAGCTCAATCAATCTTTACGGGGGAGGGAACACATAAAAAAAATCAGACAATCTCACATACGGGCTGGTCATCTCCTCACCGGTCATCCCAATATGGTCTCTCCGCGGGTACTATCAGTAGAGTTTTATCCCATACCTCAAACGCAGCTCAACCGTCGCGAGCGCGGTACCTAGGTCTCGGCAAGGCATTCGCCCTTTCCTCCTTACCCAGAATACCCCATCCCGTCTTGCTGCTTTGCACATCCATACCGACACCGAGGGTTACCTCGAGTGCCTAAATACAGGGACAAAGTCAACCGTCTGGACATTCACTTCCATCGGTCCGACAAGAATCAGCCTTTCCCAAAACCATGCTACGAGAGGCTACTAATCGCCTTCGAGGCTCCGTCTTTGTCCGCATGCAGTGGTACTCCCTCCACCAGCCAACAGACTAAGCCCCGCCTGAGGAGATTTCACACCCCGTCCAGCAGATCATCGAGCCGAGGCTTGTCACCACTCGAACGAGAATGCTACTAATCAACCGACGTGATAAACTCCCGTCCGACAGCTCGGTGGTCTGACCTCCACATACAAACACACGACAACCTACAAAAGAGAACAACGTTTCACAACCCGCACTGGCCAGTGCAGACCAATCCTTTCCTTCCGAAAGACAGGACGCTCGAATCTCATCATGCAAACACAAGAGTCAAGTGGGACACACATAGTACAAGTGTTATTCCCTTGGTGCACCCAACGCTTCCTACCCATAACTCACAAAATTTCTCTCAGGACAATGGGTGTTACTCCCCCTACTTTCATACATAGTGGTTGGTTCCTTCTCGTGAGAATCTTCAAGGGTGAGCTAATTTTCCTTGGAGTCTAGCAACTCCCTTCATTTCCCTTCTCTTCACTTGTCTGTCCTTTCATAGGGTAGGATTGTTCCTTCTTGGTGACCCGTTGTGTTCATGTTGGTTCCTTCAAGCATTTAAAAAAAAAGTGCAAAGTGCATGAGCCCACTGAGCTCAACGAAGAAGTTAGGAGGGCACCCGTTTGGTCGGATCACTCCTTCGCGGGATTTTCATTGGAACCTGGCCTAAGCCAAGCACCAACCACCTGCCAGGTAACCGGAACCCTTATTTCATACGAAGAGGAAGGGTCTACCTGCGACTTGCCCAAGGCTTCCCCGGACTGGCGAACACCAACACCGGACGAAGGAGGGCTAGAATCGTTCCTCAAAGGAAAGGCTGATAAAGTGCATAGCATGCATGTTATACCTCCAGGCCTGGCCATGCCATGCGCCCAACCACTCTCAAATCTGATTTCTCACAAGGGGAAGAGCAAACACAAGTCCATTTTCCTTATCTTGGGTTGTGTACACGTCCAATGCGTCGGGCGCCCAATCGGAATCGCAAGGGTCAATTTAACCCCATGCCCGTCACCTCCACCATTTTTGTAGGGCCAAACCCCGGTAGACTTTCGAGCCTTAGTCGACCCCACTGCGGGTCCCCGTTGGCTCGGCCCGCCCACACTCATGCTTAGGGCGCGGGCCATTCGTCCCAGGGTCACCCCCACCTAGTGCTTTGAGATGGATGGGGGTGGGCCATTGCGCGACAAAACTTTGACATTGGGGATGTAGCTCAGCCCTCACGCAGGGTGGTAGTCTCGCTGGTCATTCCACAATGCTGATTTTTTTTTTATTCTTTGTTGTGTTCTCATGTAATTACTTCTTCCAATACGCAGGCAGTCCAAGGATTATTTGAGTGTTTCTCTTCTCTTGTGAGTAGGCTAAGTGTCATCCTTAGGCCGCACACCATTTCCCTAAGCAATGTGGCTATATGGCGTCGTCGGGGTGTGGTGGAGCTGTCCTCCCCCTCGCCTCTACGCATCCATCGGGTCTCATAATTTGTTGTTTTCCTTTTTGAAGTAGGCCCCTTAGTCTTTTCGGGGTCCTCATATGCATGCACACATAACATCACAGTTTTCTTGGTACGATTGCACTCTCATTTGCACTCCAAGTCCTCAAGCGCAAAAAGTAATTTTCGTGGGTTGGCTCAATGTCAAGGGTCCCATAGCCCCTTTGTCCCTCTTCCCTTTCACTCTTGGTGCCCAATTCCTCTCGCCCCTATCCCGCTCAAGGCATTTTTAGTCATCACTCACCTGCACAATCCCACACAAGCAAGGAGATCCATACAATCCCCCGTTGGGGTTCAACACATAGCCCTTCCTACATGCTTATCTTTTCAAATCCTTTGGCTGCTCTTTGTTCCCTCTTGATGCTCAATCAGCCCATTATCTCCTCATAGTCATGCAATCGGGGAATAGTTGAGTCAAACTGACCTCACTTTCAACTTAAGTTTTCTTCCGGATTCCGCCTCTCTCCCACTTTTTCAACCGTCCGTTCTCTTTTGCCTCCTTGGTAGCACAAGGGATCGACTATCCCCCCCTTGCCCTCTTTTTCCACCAAGTGAAGTCTGATTTCGTTCACCGTCCGTAACCTCGCAATGTTCCCAAGTGAGGGGAGAAGGGTTGGTCATATG
>BFEA01000443.1:1077472-1136471 GCA_003427395.1 Chara braunii
ATCCGCAACATTACACCAAGTATGAATAAGACAAAAAGATGCTAGACTTATGGAAAGCACATGCATATGAAGGGAAGTTCATCCGGAACATCACATGGAGTATGAACAAGACAAAGAGACGCTATAATTAGATGAAAAGCACATGCATATGAAGGGTAGTTCATCCGGGACATCACACCAAGTATGAACAAGACAAAGAGATGCTAGAACTAAATGGAAAGCACATGCACATGGAGGGAAGATCATCTGGAACATTACACCAAGTATAAACAAGACAAAAAGATGCTAGACTAATGGAAAGCACATGCATATGAAGGGAAATTCATCCGGAACATCACACCAAGTATGATCATGACAATGAGTGACTAGAACTAGATGGAAAGCACATGCACATAGAGGGAAGATCATCCGGAATATCACATGCTATTACCGGAATGAAAACAAGAGTCTAAGTAGGCAAGATCAGCAAAGTTGAATCAAAGGTCGTCTATGAAAGAAGCGTTGTACTACCTACTCGTGTGAGTGTAGAAAACACAAGTTTCAAGAGACTAAATCACCAAGATTGTATCATGGATCACTCATGGGTGAAGCGCTACACTACCTACTAGTGTGAGTGTGAAAAACACAAGTTTGGAGAGCCCAAATNATTGTATCATGGATCACTCATGGGTGAAGCGCTACACTACCTACTAGTGTGAGTGTGAAAAACACAAGTTTGGAGAGCCCAAATCACCAAGATTGCATCAAGAAGCATCCATGTGTGAAGCGCTACACTACCTACTCGTGTGAGTGTGAAAAGCACAAGTTTGGAGAGCCCAAATCACCAAGATTGCATCAAGAAGCATCCATGTGTGAAGCTCTACACTACCTACTAGTGTGAGTGTGAAAAACACAAGTTAGGAGAGCCAAAATCACCAAGATTGTATCAAGAAGCATCCATGTGTGAAGCGCTACACTACCTACTAGTGTGAGTGTGAAAAACACAAGGATTGAGAGCCCAAAATACCAAGATTGTATCATGGATCACTCATGGGTGAAGCGCTACACTACCTACTAGTGCGAGTGTAAAAAACAGAAGTTTGGAGAGCCCAAATCACCAAGATTGCATCAAGAAGCATCCAGGTGTGAAGCGTTACACTACCTACTAGTGTGAGTGTAAAAAACACAAGTTTGGAGAGCCCAAATCACCAAGATTGCATCAAGAAGCATCCATGTGTGCAACGCTACACTACCTACTAGTGTGAGTGTGAAAAACACAAATTTGGAGAGTCCAAATCACCAAGATTCTATCATGGATTACTCATGGGTGAAGCGCTATACTACCTACTAGTGTGAGTGTGGAAAAACACAAGTTTTGAGAGGCCAAATCACCAAGATTGCATCAAGAAGCATCTAGGAAAAAATTGGAGTACTACCTCCTAGTGGATAGGTGAAAGAGAAGAGTTTGAGTAGCCCATGGAAGAGAGAAGGTGAAGTAAGAGAAGATGGGGGAGAAGGGGAGAGAGATGAGGGAGATGGAGGTGGAGAAGAAGGGGAGGAAGACAAAGAGAATGAAAGTGAAGAGGAGGAAGGAGGAGATGAAGAGGGGGGAGAAGAGAAGGAAGAAGGAGGGAGTGAGGAGGAAGAAGAGGAAGAAGAAGGAGGAGAGGAAGAAGGAGAAGAAGAGGAAGAAGAAGAAGAAGAAGAAAAAAAAAAAAAAGAAGAAGAGGAAGAAGAAGAAGAAGAAGATGAAGGTGAAAAAGTCTCTTCCTTCTTGTCACCGTGTTGATTCCTTGATGTTGGTGTCCTCTTGATGAAGCTTCCTCTCCTTGCACAATCCCCCCTTGGCTATGGCTTCCTTTTTCTCCAAGCCCTTAGCTCCTCCTTCCTTGCTCTCCCTCAGGCTATGACAAGCTCCCCCAGCTATGGCTATGGAGTCCTCCCCTCTAGGAGGGCTAATGGGGCTACTTTAGCCTCTCCTTCTCTCTTACACCCAGGAGGGATATGACGGATCACCTCCCAAGTGTCTCTCCCACCATCACTATCCTCTAGAGTCCTCCCCACCACCTCCTAGTCTCCTCTAAGCTCTCCCACTAGCATGGGTTCCTCTCTCCTCACTTCAAGTGAAAAGGTGTTCATGTGAGCTCACTTGGGCAGCATGGGCACACCTCATGCAAATGTGAGAGTGGCGGACTGCATCCTCAGCTTATGTAGGCTGAAACCAGCAGTCCGGCCAGCCCATGAGCCTCTCCAAGTGCCTTGGGGTGAGCCGAGGTACCCCCAAGGCCAAATTCCCCTACTAGGCCCTTCTGGAGGTACCTTGGTCTGATTTTGGCCAAGTATATGCAGTCCGAGTGGTTGGTACCAACTCAGACTGCCTCTTGGCCTACTCCGGTCTCTTTTCCATTGCTCAAATACAGGCCTCTAGGGTCCTAATGCCCAAGGGGCAACAATACTTGAGAGAAAAAGACCCACATGGCCTTTTTCTCGATTTTTCCAAGTTTCGGTCTTCCTTGGGTAGGCCGGATCATTTTTCCATGAGGCGGCACATTTTCAGCCTTGGATCTAGCTGAGATCCAAGCCAGTAATAATCCGAGCTACCCCCTAGTAGCCCTTGCTTCAATTTTGAGCCTCTAAGTGTATTATTTGTATTTTGGTGCATCTCGCTCTCTTTTTGGGCCAAATGCACAGTTTTGGTCTTTTCCCTCTTTTATTTCTTTCCATTTTGGGCTGCCATTTTATTTCGGAGCTAGCTGTTTTGAGCTGGCCCACAAAAAACGGCTGTATCCTCTCCACCATGAGATCTGATCTCAGGTACGTGGTCAAAAAACAATTCAGCCACTTCCTTTTTTGTCTTTTCTCTAATTTTCTGCTTTTTAATTCAGATTTGATTGAGATATGGCCCTTCAATCCGGATTGCCCTCCCTCATTCTAGGAGCGATGAGGTCACTGTTGGGACCTGCCTGTCCCTTCTGCGCAGGTCCAATAGGCTGGCACACTCTCCTCCACTCTTTTCTCCCTTTATGTCTCATTCTCCCTCCTTTTCTCTCATTTTTCTTTCTTTTTCTTTTATTTCTGTTGTGACAAGTGTCAAACTGTTGTGCACCCTCTTTTTAGGCCCAAGGGCCTCATTCAAGGCCAGGTTCATGGCTGTTACTTGGTCGTTACATCTCGGATTCCAATAAAGGCACCCCCATGTTCGTAGGGGGCTCCATTTTGCTTCCGTTTGCCCAATTTTGAGACCCTTTTGCTCCGATTTTCTAAGGGCAACCTTTTTCTCATGTTGAGTCTCTGAAGGCTCTATTTTTTTATGCCTTGCTAGTCCGAGATATCCCGAACTGCTGGGCAGCCTTCCGAACATCCTTATTTCACTTTTTTTTTCCCCCATGACTCTCCCACTTACTCCCACTAATGGTGCTTATATTTTCCAATCTATAGATCCTCGATCTCGACGGTGCCGTTTGCTTGCACAATTATTCCTTGTGTTTGCTCATGGTTCCCTTGGGATATCCCAAGTCCCAGACATTTTCCTACATGCTAGCTCCATTTCTTTGTCCCGCCAGCGGTCCGTCCGGCACGTGTCCCGTTTTTCGATTTTTATTATTTGGACTCATTTGGTCCCTGGCAACATTCCAGACGGCATCCCATTTTTATTTTTTTGGGGCCTATTGCCCTTGGTGGTCCCATCATTTCTACATGTGTGCCGATTTTTCCAGGCTGTGAGATCTCATCTCACGGTTCCCGTTTACTGTCTTTACTTGCCCCCTTGCGAAATTGCTCCTTTCTAGCCTTTCGGGCTTGCCGTAGGCCCATTCGCCTTTAGCCTTGGCATCCCCATGCAGTCTGTAATTTTGCGGACTGCAGTCATGGCTGTTTTCTACACCCACAGCCCCACAACTTGCCCCATGTTAAAAGAAAATGAAGCGTTAAATTTTCTAGTGCATCCGGGCTCAATATTGACTCCGGATGCACCTAGAACATGTGTTTTCTCTCCCCCATGCAGTCCGTTGCAACTCGGACTGCAATGGGGGTCAATTCCGTAGCCCCAATGCCCCACAACTAGCCCTTGCTCAAAAGAAAAAGAAACGGTCAATTCCCAAGTGCATCCGGCCTTGATTTTGACTCCGAATGCACCTAAGACATGTGTTTATCCTCATGCATGTATTCCGTTTTATTCCGGTTGCAAAAGGTCTTGATTTTCTTTCATTTCTCTGCAAAAAAAAAATTAAAAAAAATTGAAGTCCTTTGTAACCGCCATATTCCAGAATGAATCTGGTCACGGATGAATCTCCCCAAGTGACCGTTTTTTACCGTTAAGGCACTTTTCTCTTTTCTTTTCTTTTCTTTTCTTTTCTTTTCTTTTATTTTCTCCTCCTTTCTTCGATAGTAGGAAGCTGCCAGTCCCTACCTGTGGCAGTCCCTACTGATGGCTAACTCACTCACTCCCTCTCACTTTTTTATGTCTTATTCTCCCCCATTTTCTTTTCTTTTCTCTCTTGTTACTAGCATGCCAAGTGTCATGTGGCCGTTAAGGCCTTTTTCTAGCCTCTTCTTCTTAGTTTTGGCCCTCTCTATGCCCAAGGTGCAGTCGGTTATTTCTCGGACTGCAATAATGGCCTTCCAATGTCCATGGGAGTCTCCTTTTACTCCTACATTTCTCCCACAATGGTCCCTCCTACTCCGATTTTCTCCCGGAGGGCTATTTTTCACATGGCGTCTTATTTGACTCTATTTTCTTGAGGGAGGCTGATCCAAGATTTTTCGGATTAATCCCATGCCTCCCACTTCAGTTTTCTTTAATTTTCCTTTTCCTTTTGGCCTACCCGTTTGTCACCACTAGTACTTGCGCTAGTAGTGCTAATATTATTGGTCGTCAAGTTGTCGATCTTGACAGTGCACCTTGCATTTATTATTTTTCCCTCATGCGGTGCCGCCGTTTCTTCTTGGGACTTTCACATGTCCCCACCACTTGTCCAGTCGGTAGTCCCCGACACTTAGTCCCGCCGGTGGTCCCCTACGCTTAGTCTCGTCGGCGGTCCCCGACACATTTCGCCCCGGGCGCCATTATTTTTCCTTAGTCCCACGTGGCCCCGAGTACCTTTCCCCGAGGTGTCCCATGCCCATTGGGCATCTTGTCGCCCCATAGCGACCCCTATCCTTAGTCTTCCCTCGCGCCTTGTGTGTGCCGATCTCTTTGGTCGCGGACCTCCGTTCCGAGGCTCCCGTAGGTGGCCCCCACGTTGACCCCTCATTTCTTGGCTTGCCGTGGCATCTGGTCGCTCATCCCTCGACTTCCTTATTCCCTTATTGCTGCTGCGCTGCAATTTCTAGTTCAAAGTGCCCTTTGGCCTTAGTCTTATTGCATCAGGATGACCCTCCCGACCTCCTGCTATGTTCTATGTGCCCCTGTTCTTGCGCTCGCTCGTTTGCCGCCGCTTAGTTGTTTTCCCCCGGTGGTTCTCGCCCCAGGGCATTACTCTCTCTTGCGGTCTAATCCTTTATCTCGTCTCACTTCGGATTTCTCTGTTGTGCACAGCTCGTCCATATTCGATCTCTCGAGTGATGGGAAGTTATTCGGGTCTCACCAGTCCCGACAACGTGAGGATCACCGAAGGAGAACGATTCTAGTTGCGCGTGTTATTAAACCATGAACATTCTCGTGGGGTACACTCTTTTGCTGGAATTCGTACGGTGGACGGAGTCGAATACGATTCTTTCAGATTCGTGTGTGTTCGATAAGGTCTTCTGCAAACAGACGATACATACGATCAATGCATCGACACAGCCGCCGCGCATTACATGCCTAAAAAAGTTCGTAAAATATTTGTTATGGTTCTTGCGTTTGGTCCTGTGAACGATCCGGTCCGTTTCTTTAAACGACATTGGGATAACATGTGTGATGATTTTCAATATCGTGCGGGCAACGAAATTGTTCCCGCAAACATTTTGCAATCTTTAGTGTTATTCCATCTTAACCGTATTTTACAGGTGTTTGGAAAAAACATCCGTCAATTTTGCCTTTGTTATCCAACACCTGAGGGGGAAACAATTGCTGAGAACATAACCAGACATTACAAGAACACAACTGTATCCTCGATTCTAAACAACGAATTATCGTATGATCCGATTCAAATGCAACGCAAATATGATTCTAATTTCCGACGTCTTCGTCCACGTCTACGAGTGTTGGTAGGAAGAGTTGCTCGGGCTGTGGAAGAAAAAAGACCGTTGCGTGCATTTGTCGATGCATTGGCTGGAATAAGAAAGACTTTTTGCATTAAAATGATTTTGGCGGGCATCAGGTCCCGTTCTACCATTGCACTGCTCGTCGCGTCCAGTGCCATAGCGGCGACTCTTTTAACGGGGGGTCAAACGTTTCACTCCCGATTTCGCGCACCTCTGAAACCTGATAACACGCGTCCCTTTTTTATTGCGAAACAAAGTGATCTTGCGGAACTTATCCGTCGTGCCGACTTGATTGTTTGAAACTTATCCGATGAGTAACAAGTTTCATTTGGAAACTCTTGATATTACACTTCGGGACCTCTGTAACAATGACGAGGCGTTTGGTGGAAAAGTTATACTTATCGCTCGAGATTTTAGACTGGTTTTACCCGTTGTGAAACATGGATCGAGAGCGCAACAAAATTGATGCGTCCATAAAAATGTCTCCTTTGTGGAAATTTTTTGAGATTCATCAACTGACTGAAAATATGCGAATCTTAAGCTTAGGGGATGACGAAATGGCACGAATGTATGGCCACTTTTTTATGCGTACTGGGAATGGTGACCATCCTTGCATTGTTCTTAATGAACCTGCTGTGGTCAGATTGTCACGTGAGATTTGTACGGATAAACCAATTGATGAATTCATTTCATGAACGTTTGATGATGTGTCCAACCATGTGGGCGATGCCGAGTATTTCTTGCCTCGATTAATTCTATGCCCTACTAATGACGATGCTGGTTTTGTTAACAACCACGACCTTCCTGGGGAGATGCATGAACTTTTCAGTGTTGATTATCTTGATTCAGATGATACCGGGCTTGGTATTGAGCGGGATTTCTTAAACTCTCTCAATGAATCTGGACTTCCACCTCACAAACAACGCTTAAAAAGTGGTGCAGTTGTGATGTTTTTGTAAAATTTGTCACCGAAGCAAGGACTTTGCAATGGCACAAGACTGATTCTGAAAAATATCGTTAATGATGATTTGTTGGAAGTGACAATAATGCACACGGGTAAAAGAACATTAATCCCCAAGATTGATCTAACAAGCGATAGTGAGACTAATGGGTTCAAATGGTTTAGGAGGCAATTTCCAGTCCGTCTTGCTTTTGCTGTAACGATTAACAAGTCGCAAGGACAAACTGTATCACGTGCTGAGGTTTAACTATGCAAACCGGTTTTTCGCATCGCCAACTGTACGTTGCTTTGTCTCGGGTTGGCCATCCAAACAACATCCGTGTTGCGTTGCGAGATAAGAATTTTTTTACGAAGAATATTTTATATCATGAACTTTTTGGATGAGTCCTTCTTTTTTTTTTTCATCGACCCTTGGCATTCAAAATAATTCGGTCATATTCTTTCTTTGCAGACAACTCTCAAATTCCCCATAAGTTCGACACTCGTGCTAAGAGGAAAGCAATGGGAACGAGCAATACCACTCAGTATGATATGAATATTAAGTCGAAAGTTGGAGCCGAACATTCGGAGAGGTCGAAGAAAAGAGAGAATGAGGAGGGGTTGGTGAATCTTGGAAGTGAACATCCTCGGGATGATCATCCTGTTTTGCGTGAGGTTGAACGTGAACGTTCCCAAGAGAATACCCTTGATTATGCTGAGAAAATGACTGTGGAGGGGGATGGTGACAATTGTCGTGTTGATGGGGATGGTTCGCGTAGAGGTAAGTCGGGTAGGCCTATTAACCTTACATTTCACGATCTTGAGGATGATAACGTTACACGTGATCTGAAAGAAGACTTGGTTGAATCTACATTCGTGAAAAAAAGGAATCGTCGTGCAAAAACAAATGTTTTGGATTCGCCCGGAGTACCCGAGCCTACGCTCGGTAATAATCGGGTGGAACGACAACTGGTTGTTGGAGGACTCAGATTTTAAGAGCGTTAAATGATCTCCCTGCCGGGGCACTTGCATCTCTTGAATTTTGTGCACCGCTCGCTGGACGTGCACGTGTTCGTGATTCGTGTTCGCAATCTTAACGAAGTGGACGCGAAAGAGATGTTTGTGTCACATCGCAACCGCAATATCCTGCGGGTGTTATTCTGGTGCCCGACGATAAGGATGAACCCGCAATCCGTGCTCCGAATCCGCGCGCTTACCTTGGGAAATGTTTCGAGGATACGAAGAAGGTTGACATACAAAATGTCTTGACTGAGGTACTTTTTGAAATATTTGTCAAAACTGCCATAGTTGTAAAAGATGGACGAATATGAGAAAACTTCCTCGATTGGAGAAAAAACAAACTCACTAATATGCGGTTGGAATGAAAATCCCCTGAGACTCTTCTTCAAACCCGTTGAATGTTTCGGATTTGGAGGTTTCTTCCATGTGGAATTCACTTTTGAGCGATGAGTATATTGCTCTCTCTAATGAGGAGATTACTAGGATGACATTTGATTTGCCACATTGTCCGACAGAAGGGCCCATTCCCCAACCCTTTCACAGATATGCACGGATACAGCAGCTTCTCAAAAGGATTCCTCCCGTGGTTTCTTCTTCCACTCCTCATTGCGCTCCGGTCCATAGACTCCCCCTTCATGCAGCATCTCCTCCAAATTTTCAACGTCTTGCGGATTATGCTCCACCATCCAATATGTCAACGCCGATTGTCACTACTTTTGTTGTTGTTTCTGCTTTGCCGGACGCTACAGCTACTCCGTCTCCTGTCAGTTGTGTTGTGCCCGCTATTACGCCATCAACAGACCATCTTCATGTCCATACAGAACCCTTGAAACAACCAAGTTCTTCTAATTTTAACATTGTCGTCTATGACTCTTTTGAATATATTGGTCACAAAAAGACACTTGCACTCTTATCGTATCTTGACAGTTCTCACAGGGTGCAAGATATTGTGGAAGCAGCAGCTGAATTGAATACGAGCATGAACACTTGAAGATGTGTAGATGTTGCAATTCGTCTCGATTACAATCGGCAAAGACAGGGTCGATTCAGAACTTTTGAGGAGTATCGTCGCAAAATGTTGCAACAAGTTTCTATTCGTGAGGTGCTGCAAGAGTATCGTTCAAGTGAAGGAAGTTGATTGGTCTTATAAAAGAGATAGGAAGTGAGAGATGTTGATTGGGCGGTCGTCCAGGCGTTGTCTTAATGACAGATTGTTTTATGGTCTGTTTTGGTTTTGATTACATAATTGCCCTTACAAAAGAGATAGGAAGAGAGAGAGAAATAAATGGGGGGGCGGGGAGAAAGAGAGAGAGAGAGAGAGAGAGAGACACAGACAGAGAAAGAGAGAGAGGAAAACAATTTGGATTTGATATTATTGCGTTTTTTTACGTCAAGGTGGATTCCATTACGCAATAATTGTGCCTTGATCATATTGCGGGCACTTGCGAAGTTTAATGGAACAATAAATCCTCATATTAAACTTCTTCTCTTTGTATTCTGGTGTTGGTGTTTCTTTATTCTTTGCTCTCTCTCTCTCTCTCTCTCTCTCTCTCTCTCTCTCTCTCTCTCTCTCTCTCTCTCTCTCTTTCTCTCTCTCTTTCTTTCTCTCTCTCTTTCTCTCTCTCTTTCTTTCTCTCTCTCTTTCTCTCTATGTCTCTATCTATTCTTTTCTTTCTATCTCTCTTTGTCTGTCTCTGTCTCTCCTCGGCCTTCCTTCTACTTTTTTTTTATGATTTAAATTGATTTTTCAATTTGTCACATTTTTTTTTCGTCAGTTAAACTCAGACGTCGTAGCCAGTTTTGGGCTATTCTTTGTTACCCTGTGATTCAATTTTTTTTTTTTAGTCTGTTTCAGTTTATGTGAGTGGTTTGTGTTAGGTTCCCTTCAACAATTCTTATTTTTGCAGGCATAGCCCGCACAGCCCGCACTGCGGGCGCTTAGCTAGTTATTATTATCAGGCTTGTTTCCTTCCTCACTTACACATGCATGGGAACAGGGCGACACGCCACGCCGATGACAGACCACCAAACACAGAGCTCATAGATATGACTGGTGATGACACAGATCGATTATGAGTTCACTTCAGACGGCTATGACGTGACGGCGCTCAACAATTCTTTGTTCATGCACATAGGATCGTCGTGGATACTTCGCACTCGACGCTCTGTATACCTGCACAATCACACAACAACTGTGACACGCAGTAACACCTTGACAGTCACACACGCACGGTGACACACGGTGTGCAGTGACCTACACGGCCATACATAGACAGTGATACACGGTGACACAAAGAGAGAGAGAAGGTGGGAAAATGGCATCAGGGTACATATGAGGTCAGCAAAAATGTATTGACATCATGGAAACTAGGATCGAAGTGAACTTGTTGCGTAAGCACAACTGTAGGTAGAATTGTGGAATAGAGTAGGCTAGGGCATTGGGCGCCGGACAAAGAAAATAACCTTGGCTACTGAGTTTGTATAGGCCTGAGGGCGTGAGCATTGACTCATTACTTCATTGTATTGCTCTGTTTCGCAAGATGTTCAGAACTATGATACTTGCTGCTTGTATACAACTACTCAGACATTTGTGTGATCTCACAACTTGGGTTTGGATATCAATCACACTCATATTCCTTGTTATTATTATTATTATTATTATTATTATTATTATTATTTTTATTGCCATTTGACATCACATGCTAGGATGAAAGTCAGAGGTGGGAAAAGCGCGAGGCAGCAGAGAGGGGGGGATCGTTGTCAAGCATGACGGATTCTATCTCCTTCATTCTCCTCCGCCTTTCCCTATGTCTGATCCCTCGTTCACCAATCCTTTTCAAGCGACGAAATGTGAGATGGTGTTCAATCAAATCTCAAGCATAAGAGACTCCTATTCCGTACTTGACCAATCTAGACTGGTCCACGTGACAGGGCGATTGCAGGAGCTCTGCCGGAGTTCAGGCGGAACACTTGAGGCAGGGAACCATGAGGTACGCGCCCGCTTTAACCTAACCCTAAGCCCTAAACCCTAATCCTATAACCTCAAGGGATTACCTATGACAATATTAATAGAGAGAGTACTTTGAGTCAGGGGTCCTTCATGGCTAAACCTGAAGACGGAAAGGAAGACAATAATGCTTGAGTAAGGGAAGAAAGACATGATCTGACTGGGTGTGTCTAACTGTTGTTGGTAAACGTAGTGAGAACGAGAAGTGCCGAGTCACTGTCTCGCTACGTGAATGTTTCTTTTGGGGATGTGGTGGCCAGGGGGATTGACTTCTAGCGGTTTTCCCTCGCTTATAGGTCACTTGACCATGAGATAAGAAAGGTGGATCATAGTGTATTGTCGAACTTATGAATCATATGATTAGATATTGAGATGATGGATTGCCTTAACAAACCCTTAGCCTGTGACTGACCTATGCTACGTACTCTCAAAAGTCCAAACTAACCCAACCAAGGATCATACGGACAAATTTTTAGATATGAGGTACAAGTCTCGTATGACCTATCTGCATGATCTTAAAGGCTTCCGGAAGGTCCAGGGCTCAAAGGGGAATCAAGGGCAATGATAAAAAACATATGATAAGAGTAAGCGAGGCTCCGAGAAACCTGCCTTACCACTATAATAACAAAGAACATGTGATAAGAGTGAGCGAGGCTCCGAGAAGCCTGCCTTATCACCACAACGATATGATAATGTGGTAAGAGAAGCGAGGCTCCAAGAAGCCTGCTTTACCACTGTAATAACTAAAAAGTAATGTGGTAAGAGGAACGAGGCTCCGAGAAGCCTGCCCTACCACTATAATAACAAAGAAGAGGTGATAAGAGTGAGCAAGGCTCCGAGAAACCTGCCTTATCACCACAACGAAATGATAATGTGGTAAGAGGGGCGAGGTTCCGAGAAGCCTGCCTTACCACTGCATTAACAATGATCAAGGTGATAAGAGTAAGCGAGGCTCCGAGAAACCTGTCTTATCACCGCAACGATAAGAATAATGTGGTAAGAGTGCGAGGCTCCGAGAAGTCTGCCTTACCACTATAATAACAAAGAACAAGTGATAAGAGTGAGCGAGGCTCCGAGAAACCTGCCTTATCACCACAATCATATGATAATGTGGTAAGAGAAGCGAGGCTCCGAGAAGCCTGCCTTACCACTGTAATAACCAAAGAATAATGTGGTAAGAGGAATGAGGCTCCGAGAAGCCTGCCTTACCACTATAATAACGAAGAATAGGTGATAAGAGTGGGTGAGGCTCCAAGAAGCCTGCCTTATCACCACAACGATATGAAAATGTGGTAAGAAAAGCGACGCTCTGAGAAGCCTGCCTAACCACTATAATAACGAAGAACAGGTGATAAGAGTGAGCGAGGCTCCGAGAAGCCTGCCTTATCACCACAATGAAATGATATTGTGGTAAGAGGAGCGAGTCTCCGAGAAGTCTGCCTTACCACTGCATTAACAAGAGATCGAGGTGATAAGAGTAAGCGAGGCTCCGAGAAGTCTGCCTTATCACCGCAACGATAAGAATAATGTGGTAAGAGGAGCGAGGCTCCGAGAAACCTTCCTTACCACTATAATAAGAAAAAACAGGTGATAAGAGTGAGCGAGACTCCAAGAAGCCTGCCTTATCACCGCAACGATAAGAATAATGTGGTAAGAGGAGCGAGGCTCCGAGAAGCCTGTCTTACCACTATAATAACAAGGAACATGAGATAAGAATGAGCGAGGCTCCGAGAAGCCTGCCTTATCACCACAACGATATGATAATGAGGTAAGAGAAGCGAGGCTCCGAGAAGCCTTCCTTACCAACATCTGCCCTAAAAGGCAGACATTGATAAAGGATGAGTAAATCATAATCGGACTACCAACGGATATCTGCTTCCATATAACTAAACCAATCCTTTCCTAACGAGCTACTCCTGATTCTGATAAGGAGAGGATAGTGAGATCTTGACCCTCAGAGACTCATCACTTTGAAACCTTGATTTGATCTCTATCATATGATTTCTCTCCAAAATTGAATTGATGGTGCTTCTTGTAAATTACTAAGATATGATGATTGTAAGCTACCTTTTAAAGGGAAAGCTATGTATGATCTTGTGTTGTGTCTACATGTTTCATCACTCTTGAAAAAGATTACGAAAGAACACCGTAAGGAACTGCAATTCTGTTATCATTGGATAACAGGTCGGTAGAACTCCGACTCAACTTCCACATAGTTTGATACCCACACATAAGACAAAACCTGAAAAGGGAACAGACATATTTCCCCCTGTATCTTAGCCTAAATTGTCCAAATCATCTCTCGAAGGTCTTTGAAAAGGTGAAGGGCTGGGTAATAGGAGGCAGAAGTTGGAAGCAGTATTGTTTTCAAGGTTTGGGGGGAGTGAGGGACTTGCTATTATTGGGTTAAAGGTTGACTCTTGTAGCGCATTCTGTGCTGACATTTTGTATGTGTGTATGTGGTCTTCTTGCATCTACACAAGTGTTTGGGCAGTGATCTGTCATCTGAACATTGGGGAAATATCTGGGATATTCAGACACTGGGCACCGCAATTGTGAAAGTGAGGTCTACCACTCATTCGCTCCCCTGATTTACATATATACTTATATATATATATATATATATATATATATATATATATGTTTGTGAATAGGGTCATACTTTGGCCTAAGCTTGAGAAGGTTATTGTCTAGGAGTCTGTTCGAGAAGAAAAGTGGTCACGCAGAAGAGTGACCACGGTCCGAATAGAAGATCGGATTCCGAAAGAAGCCAACTGGAGCATTGTAGGGAGTAAGATGGACTGAAAGTTCGTACGGACGGGGTCCATAGACGTTATGATGAAAGGAAAAATGTGCCCAGGAATGGTTGATATGGGGGCAGAGATGAACATCATAAACGGAGAGACTGCGTAGAGATTGGGGTTGGAGATTGATGAAAACGATTGTGGATTCCTCAATGGAGCTAGTGGCAAAACCGGGTACACGGGGGTTGCTTCTAATGTTGTAATTGAGATAGGAAGGGTCAAGGTGCGTACGTTGTAGGGCCAAACCCCGGTAGACTTTCGAGCCTTAGTCGACCCCACTGCGGGTCCCAGTTGGCTCGGCCCGCCCACGCTCATGCTCAGGGCGCGGGCCGTTCATCCCAGGGTCACCCCCACCTAGCGCTTTGAGATGGATGGAGTTGAGCCATCGCGCGAGAGAGCTTTGACATTGGGGATGTAGCTCAGCCCTCACGCCCGGTGGTAGTCTCGCTTGGTCATTCCACAACGCTGATTTTTTTCGATTCTTGGTTGTGTTCTCGGACAATTGCTCTTTCCATACGCAGGCTGTCCAAGGGTTCCTTGAAGGTCTTTCTTCTCTTGTGCCCAGGCTAAGCGTCATCCTTAGGCCGCGCACCATTTCCCTAAGCATTGTGTTCCTACGGGGTCATTGGGGTGCAGCGGTGCCGTCCTCCCCCCTCACCTCTACTCACCCATCGGATCTCATACATCTCCTCCAACCCTATTGACGCAGACCCCTTAGTCCTTTCGGGGCCTTTACATGCATGTACACCCAACCTCACATTTCCCTTGGCAAGAGGACACTTAATTTTCTCATTTACACTCCACGTCTCAAACACAAAGATCATTTTCATGGGTTGGCTTTATGCTAAGGGTCCCGTAGCCCCTTTGCCCCTCTTCCCTTTTCCTTTTGATGCCCGGTTCCTCCCGGCCCTATCCCGCTCAAGGCATCCTCAACCTTCACTCATGCGCAATCCCACACAAGCAAAGATCCATACAATCTCCCATTGGGGGTCAACACATAGCCCTTCTCACATGCCTACCTTTCCATACTTTTTGGCTGCTCTTTATTCCCTTCCTTTGCTCAATCAGCCCATTCTCTTCTCATAGTCATGTAGTCGGGGAAATGGTTGAGTCGAACTGACTTTGCTTCCACTTATACTCTCTCTCGGATTCTGCCTCTTTTTCTCACTTTCCCAACCGTTATTTCCTTTGCCTTCTTGGTGGCATAAGGGACCGGCTACCCTCCCTTTGCCCTCTTTCTCCACCAAATGAGGTCTGATCTCTTTTTACCATTCGCACACTGACAATGTACCAAGTGAGGGGACAAAGGTTAGTCATATGCCAAGTGAGGGGAAGAGAGAGGGAGAAAGAGGGCAAGGCGAAGAGGGAGGGAAATAGAGAAGTAGGAGAGGAAGATAGATAAATAGATAGATAGATAGATAGATAGATAGATAGATAAAGATAGATAAGATAGATAGATAGATAGATAGATAGAGAGAGAGAGAGAGAGGAGTAGGAGAGGAATATATATATATATATACAGAGA
Source organism: Chara braunii (assembly GCA_003427395.1). Taxonomy (NCBI): domain Eukaryota; kingdom Viridiplantae; phylum Streptophyta; class Charophyceae; order Charales; family Characeae; genus Chara; species Chara braunii. The sequence goes on from BFEA01000443.1 coordinate 1,092,934, forward strand.
GAGAGAGAGAGAGAGAGAGAGAGAGAGAGAGAGAGAGAGAGAAGAAACTTCTAATCCTAATCAAATCAGTTCCCCGTAGTAGCAGCCAAATGTCGGTCACCCATCCCATAATGAAAGATCGAGTAAGTACGAATTGGAACACTTCAACATACATGAACTTGACGATGAGAAGCTAGAACTAGTGAAAAGCACATACATATAGAGGAAAGATCAACTAAGTATGAACCGGAACATCACAACATATATGAACGTGACAATGAGAAACTAGAACAAGTGAAAAACAAACACACATAGAGGAAAGATCAACTAAGTATTACCCGTAATATCTCAACATACATTAATTTGACAATGAGAAGCTAGAACTAGTGAAAAACACACATACATAGAGGAGAGATCAACTAAGTAGGAATCGGAACATCACAACATACATGATCTTAACAATGAGAAGCTAGAATTAGTGAAAAACACATACACATAGAGGAAAGATCAACTAAGTATGACCCGGAACATCACAACATACATGAATTTGACAATGAGAAGCTAGAACTAGTGAAAAACACAAACACACAGAGGAGAGATCAACTCAGTAGCAACCAGAACATCACAACATACATGAACTTGACAAGGGGAAGCTTGAACTAGTGAACAACACTTGCACATGAAGGAAAGATCAACTAAGTAGGAACCGGAACATCACAACATACATGAACTTGACAATGAGATACTAGACTAGCGAACGACATTTGCACATAGAGGAGAGATCAACTAAGCATAAACCGGAACATCACAATACATATAAACTTGACAATGAGAAGCTAGAACTAGTGAAAAACATATGCATATTAAGAAATGATCAACTAAGTAGGGACCGGAACATCACAATATACATGAACTTGACAATGAGAAGCTAGACTAGTGAACGACACATGCACATAGAGGAGAGATCAACTAAGTAGGAACTAGAACATCACAACATACATGAACTTGACAATGAGATACTTGAACTAGTGAAGGACACATGCACATGGAGGAAAGATCAACTAAGTAGGAACTGGAACATCATAACATACATGAACTTGACAATGAGACAGACTGTGAACGACACATGCACATAGAGGAGAGATCAACTAAGTAGGAACCGGAACATCACATCATACATGAACGTGACAATGAGATGCTAGACTAGTGAACGGCACATGCACATAGAGGAGAGATCAACTAAGTACGAACCGGAACATTACAACACATATCAATTTGATAATGAGAAGCTAGACGTAGTGAAAGACATATGCAAATGGGGGAAATATAAACTAAGTATGAACCAAAACATCACAACATACATGAACTTGACAATGAGAAGCTACAACTAGTGAAAGACATATGCGCATGGAGAAAAAATCAACTAAGAAGGAACCGGAACATCACAACACACATGAACCTGACAATGAGAAGCTAGAACTAGTGAAAGACACATGCACATAGAGGAGAGATCGACTAAGCATAAACCGGAACATCACAACACATATGAACTTGACAACGGGATACTTGAACTAGTAAAAAACATATGCATATGAAGGAAAGATCAACTAAGTAGAAACCGGAACATCACAACATACATCAACTTGGCAATGAGATACTAGACTCATGAATGACACATGCACATAGAGGAGAGATCAACTAAGTAGAAAACGGAACATCACAACATACATGAACTTGACAATGAGATACTTGAACTAGTGAAGGACACATGCACATGGAGGAAAAATAAACTTAGTAGGAACCAGAACATCACATCATACATGAGCTTGACAATGAGAAGCTTGAACTAGTGAACAACACGTGCACATGAAGGGAACATCAACTAAGTAGTAACCGGAACATCACAGCATACATGAACTTGACAAGGAAATACTAGACTAGTGAACGACACATGCACGTAGATGAGAGATCAACTAAACCTGAACCGGAACATCACAACACATATGAACTTGACAATGAGACGCTAAAACTAGAGAAAGACATATGCATATGAAGGAAGGATCAACTTAAGTAGGAACCGGAACATCACAACATACATGAACTTCACAATGAGATACTAGACTAGTGAACGGCACATGCAGAAAGAGGAAAGATCAAGTAAGCATGAACCGGAACATCACAACACATATGAAGTTGACAATGGGATACTTGAACTAGTAAAAGACATATGCATATGAAGGAAATAACAACTAAGTTGGAACCGGAACATCATAACATACATGAACTTGACGATGAGCTACTAGACTAGTGAACGACACATGCACATAGAGGAGAGATCAACTAAGCTTGAACCAGAACATCACAACGCATATGAACTTGACAATAGGAAGCCAGAACTAGTGGAGGGCACATGCACATGGAGGAAAGATCAACTTAAGTAGAAACCGGAACATCACAAAATACATGAACTTGACAATGAGATGCTAAACCGGTGAACGACACATGTATATAGAGGAGAGATCAACTAAGTATGAACCAGAACATCACAACTCCTATGAACTTGATAATGAGAAGCTAGACTAATGAACAACACATGCACATAGAGGAGAGGTCAACTAAGTATGCACTGGATCATCATCATGTGAGAGTTGAACTATGTACGTGAGTGAGACTTGCTCAAACACATGCTCACGGCTCATGTATGCAACCAAGTTTGAAATAAACTGCCATCATGTGAAAGTTGAGGCATGTATGTGGGTGAGACTTGCTCAAACACCTGCCTATGGCTCATACATGCAGCCAAGTTTGAAACGGAATGTCATTGTCGACCATGTGAGTGGGAGGCACAAGCTAAACTAGTCCCAAGACACAAGTCTTGAACACGAAATCACCTATGGAAAATTCGGAGTATTCCCTTCTAGCACATAAGTGAAAATCAAGACTTACATTAGGCCAAATCACAAGTAATGAGCATGAGATCATTCATAGAAGAATCGGAGCATCTCCTATTAGTGTGTGAGTGAAAAGCAAGATCTATACTAGTGCAAATCACAAGTAATGAGCATGCGATCATTCATAGAAGGATCGAAGCATCTCCTACTAGTGTGTGAGTGAAATGCAAGAGTCCAAGAAGCCCAAATCACAAGATTGAATATGAGATAATCCATTGAAGAATCGGGATATCTCCTACTAGTGTGTGAGTGAAATGCAAGAGTTACACTATGCTATATCACAAGGTTTGAGCAAGAGATCATCCATGGAAGAATCGGAGGATCTCCTATTAACATGTGAGTGAAAGGCAAGATCTAAATTTGTCCAAATCACAAGTAATGAGCATGAGATCATTCATGAAAGAATGTGAGGGTCTCCTACTAGCATGTGAGTGGAAAGCAAGATCTACACTAGTCCAAATCCCAAGTAATGAGCATGAGATCATATTCATAAAATAATCGGAGCATCTCCTACTAGCAAGTGAGTGAAAGGCAAGATCTACTCTAGTCAAAATCACAAGTGATGAGCATGATATCATTCATAGAAGAATCGGAACATCTCCTACTAGTGTGTGAGTGAAGTGCAAGAGTTACACTAGGCTATATCACAAGATTTGAGCAAGAGATCATCCATGAAAGAATCGGAGGATCTCCTACTAGCATGTGAGTGGAAGACAAGATCTACACTCGTCCAAACCACAAGTAATGAGAATGAGATCAACCATAAATGAATCGGAGCATCTCCTACTAGCATGTGAGTGAAAGGCAAGACTTACACTAGTCCAAACCACAAAGATTGAACATGAGATCATCCATAGAAGAATCGGAACATCTCCTCCTAGTGTGTGAGTGAAATGCAAGGGTTATACTAGGCTATATCACAAGATTTAAGTAACGAGCATGAGATCAACCATAAAACAATCGGAGCATCTCCTACTAGCATGTGACTGAAAAGCAAGATCTACACTAGTCCAAATAACAAGTAATGAGCTTGAGATCATTCATAGAAGAATCGGATCATCTCCTACGAGTATGTGAGTGAAAAGCAAGATCTACGGTAGTCCAAATCACAAGTAATGAGCATGAGTTCATTCATAGAAGAAGTGGAGCATCTCCTACTAGCATGTGAGTGAAATGCAAGAGTTGAAGTAGCCCAAATCACAAAGATTGAGCATGAGATCATCCATAGAAGAATCGGAACATCTCCTACTAGTGTGCGAGTGAAATGCGAGAGTTACACTAGGCTATATCACAAGATTTGGGCAAGAGATCATCCATGGAATAATCAGAGGATCTCCTACTAGCATGTGAGTGAAAGACAAGATCCACACTAATCCAAACCACAAGTAATGAGCATGAGATCAACCATAAAAGAATCGGAGCATCTCCTACTAGCACGTGAGTGAAAAGCAAGACCTACACTAGTCCAAATCACAAGTAATGAACATGAGATCATTCATAAAAGAATCAGATCATCTCGTACTAGTATGCGAGTGAAAAGCAAGATCTACACTAGTCCAAATCACAAGTAATGAGCATGAGATCATTCATACAAGAAGCGGAGCATCTCCTACTAGCATGTGAGTGAAATGCAAAAGTTAAAGTAACCCAAATCATAAAGATTGAGCATGAAATCAGCCACAGAAGAATCGGAACATCTCCTACTAGCGTGTGAATGAAATGTAAGAGTTACACTAGGCTATATCACAAGATTTGAGCAAGAGATCATCCATGGAAGAATCAGAGGATCTCCTACTAGCATGTGAGTGAAAAACAAGATATACACTAGCTCAAACTACAAGTAATGATCATTAGATCAACCATAAAAGAATCGGAGCATCTCTTATTAGCATGTGAGTGAAAAGCAAGAACTACACTAGTCCAAATCACAAGTAACGAGCATGAGATCATCCATAGGAGAATCGGAACATCTCCTACTAGTATGAGTGAAATGCAAGAGTTACACGAGGCTATATCACAAGATTTGAGCAAGAGATCATCCATGGAAGAATCAGATCATCTCCTACTAGCATGTGAGTGAAAAGCAAGAGTTACACTACGCTATATCACAAGATTTGAGCAAGAGATCATTCATGGAAGAATTGGAGGATCTCCTATTAGTATGTGAGTGAAAAGCAGGATCTATACTAGTCCAAATCACAAGTAATGAGCGTGAGATCATCCATGAAAGAAGCGGAGCATTACATACTAGTGTGCGGGTGAAAAACAAGAGTTTGAGTAACCCAAATTACAAGAATTGAGCATGAGATCATCCATAGAAGAATCAGAGCCCTACCTACTAGTGTGTGAGTGAAAAACAAGAGTTTGAGTAACCCAAATCACAAGTAACTAGCATGAGATCATCCATAGAAGAATCAGAGCCCTACCTACTAGTGGGTGAGTGAAAAACAAGAGTTTGAGTAACCGAATAGGAAGGAGAGGATGAAGAAGAAGAAGAAGAAGAAGAAGAGGAAAAAAAAGAAGAAGAGGAGGAGGGAGAGGAAGAAGAAGAAGAGGAAGAAGGTGAATAAGAAGAAGAAGAAGAAGAAGAGGAGGAAGGAGAAGAAGAAGAAAGAAAAGAGGAGGAAGAAGAAGAAAAGGAAGAAGAGGAAGAAGACGAAGAATCATCTTCCTTCCACTCACCTTGTTAATGTCTTGGAGATGAAGTCTCAATCTTGATGAGGTTTCCTCCCTCTTGCACAAAGCACCTTCTTGGCTATGACCATCTTCTTCTTCAAGCCTCTCTCCTCCCATTCTCACTCTCTCCCAAGTTACCACAAGCTCCAATCACCACAACTATGGTGTCCTTCCCTCTAGGAGGGTTAATGAGACTCCCTCTAGCCTCTCTCTCTTCCTCACACCCAGGGGCTATGGCGGATCACCTCCCCTAGTGCCACCCTCACTACCTCTAGTCTCTAGAGCTCCTCTCCCTAGCTCATGGCCTCCACCAAGCTCCCAAACTAGCATGGGCTCTCCTCTCCTCTCTCCAAGTGAAAGAGTGTTCTCATGAGGTCACTTGGGCAGCATGGGCACTCCTCATGCAATTGTGAAAGTGGCGGACTGAATTCCCAGCTTATGTAGGCTGAAACCAGCAGTCCGGCCAGCCCATGAGCCTCCCCATGTCCCATGAGGTGAACCGAGGTACCCACAAGGCAAAATTTTACTACTAGGTCCTTCCGCAGGTACACGGGCCTCTTTTTGGCCAAGTACATGCAGTCTAAGTGGTTGGTACCAACTCGGATTGGCTCTTGGCCTACTCTGACCTCCTTTTCACCTCCCAAATGCTGCCCCCTTGGGTCCTAATGCCCAAGGGGCAATTTTACTTGAGATAAAAAAACCTACTGGACCTTTTGCTCGATTTTTTTCAGTTTGTACCCCATTTTTGGTAGGTCGAGATATTTTTCCATGCAGCGGCACATTTTAAGCCTTGGATCTGGTTGAGAGCCAAGGCCAACAATATTCCGTGTCACCCCCTAGTAACCCTTGCTTCAATTTTGAGCCCCTAAGTCCACTTTTCCAATTTTTGGTGCATCTGGCTCTCTTTTTGGGCCAAATGCACAGTTTCGTCCTTTTCCCTCTTTTGTTTCTTTCCATTTTTGGCTGCCACCTCATTCCGGAGCTAGCCGTTTTGAGCTGGCCAAAAAAAAAACGGCTAGTTCCTCTCCATCATGAGATCTGATCTCAGATCCATGGTCCAAAAGAAAACCGGTCATTTGTCTTTTGCCCCAAGGACCATTTTCTCTCATTTTCTTCTTTTTAATTTAGATTTTATTAAGATATGGCCCCAAGGGTCATATCTCTGCAATCCGGATTGCCCTTCCTCATTCTAGGAGGGATGAGGTCACAGTTGGGACATGTCAGTCCCTACTGTGCAGGTCCCAATAGGCCGGCACACTCTCCTCCACTCTGTTCTCCCTTTTTGTCTCATTCTCCCTCATTTTTCTTTCATTTTTCATTTTTTTTCTTCTTATATTTCAGTTGTGACAAGTGTCAAACTGTTGTGCACCCTCTTTCTAGGCCTTGGGGCCTCATTCAAGGCCAGGTTCATAGCTAGTACTTGGTCGTTATATCTCAGATTTCAACAATGGCACCCCCATGCTCCTAGAGGGCTCCACTTTGCCTCCATTTGTCCAATTTTAAACCCCCTTTGCTCCGATTTTCTAAAAACAACCTTTTTCTATGTTGAGTCTCTTGAGGCTCTATTTTCCCATGCCTAGCTAGTCCGAGATTTTTCGAAGTGCGGGAAACCCTCCCAACACCATTATTTTACTTTCCTTTTTCTCCCCATGACTCTCCCACTTGCCCCCACTAGTGCTTGTGCTAGTGGTGCTAATATTTCATAATGTCTAGATCCTTGATCTCAACGGTGCCGTTTGCTTGCACAATTATTCCTTTTGTTTACTCATGGTTCCCTTCGGACATCCCGAGTCCCCGTAACTTTCCTCCATACTAGTTTCATTTTCTTATCCCACCGGCGGTCCCGTCGGCGCGTGGCCCGTTTTTCGACTTTTATTATTTGGACCCACTTGGTCCCCAACAACATTTCGGACGGTGTCCCATTTTTATTTTTCGGGTCCTCTTGCCCTTTGTGGTCCCATCATCTCTACATGCGTACTGATTTTTCTCGGTCGCCGTTTACCGTCTCCCATGCCGAAATTGCTTCTTTTTAGCATTTTGGGCTTGATGTGGCTCATTTTCCCATGGCCTAGGCATCCCCATGCAGTCCGTTATTCCTCGGACTGTAGTCATGACCATTTTTTTAGTCCCACAGCCCCACAACTTGCCCCATGCTAAAAGAAAATAAAGCGTTAAATTTCTAAGTGCATCCGGGCTCAATATTGGCTCCCGATGCACAAAAAACATGTGTTTCTCCTCCCCCAGGTAATCCGTTATTTTTCGGTTGCATGGAGCTTTGATTTTCTTTGATTTTCTTTGATTTGCAAAAGTCAAAGAAAATCAAAACCCATTGCAACCGCTATATTCCAGAATGAATCTGGTCACGGTTGTATCTCCCCAAGTGACCGTTTTTTACCGTTAAGGCATTTTTCTCTTTTCTTTTCTTTTCTCTTTTTCTTTTTTTTTCTTTTCCTCCTTTCTTGGACAGTAGGGACCTGCTAGTCCCTACTTGTGGCAGCCCCTACTGACGGCCAACTCACTCACTCCCTCTCACTCTTCTTGTCTTATTCTCCCACATTTTTTTTTTTTTTTCTCTTTTTTATAGCATGCCAAGTGTCAAGTGACCGTCAAGACCCTTTTCTAGCCCCTTCCTCTTAGTTTTGGCCCTTCCTATGCCGTAGGTGCAGTCCGTTATATCTCGGACTGCAATACTGGCCTTCTCATGCCCATGGAAGCTTCCCTTTACTTCTATTTTCCTCCCATAATGGCCCCTCGTACTCCGATTTTTTCTCGGGGGCTATTTTTCACATGGGGTCTCTGTTGACTCTATTCTCTTGAGGGAGGTTGATCCAAGATTTTTCGGATTGCTCCCATGCCTCCCATTTTAAGTTTCTTTACTTTTTCTTTCCTTTTCGGCCTTCCCGTTTGCTACCGCTAGTGCTTGCACTAGTGGTGCTAATATTCTTGGCCGTGAAGATCTCGATCTTGACGGTGCACCTTTGCCTTTATTATTTTTCCTCATGCGGTGCCGTCGTTTCTTCTTAGGACTTTCACATATCCCCGCCATCCGTCCCGGCGGCGGTCCTCGACACTTAGTCTCACCGGCAGTCCCCGACACTTAGTCCCACCGGCGGTCCCCGACACTTAGTCCCACCGGCGGTCCCCATCACTTAGTCCCACCGGCGGTCCCCGACACTTAGTCCCGCGGGTGGTCCCCAACACATTTTGCCCCGGATGCCATTATTTTTCCTTAGTCCCATGTGGCCCCGGGTGCCTTTCCCCGAGGTGTCCCACGTCCCTTGAGCATTTTGCCGCCCCACGGTGACCCTTCTCCCTTGTCTTTTTTGTGCCTTGCGCGTGCCTGTTCCTTTGTCCGCGGGGTCTCTAACCCGAGGCTCCCGTAGGTAGCCCCCATATTGGACCCTCGTTCTCCCGTTTCCCACGGCCTCCGGCCGTCCATCTTTCGACTCCCTCATTCCTTTGTCGTTGCCGTGCCACGTTCGCTGGTTTGAAGGTCCTTTGACCTTAATCTTGCTGAGTTCCAATAGTCCTCCCGACTTCATGCTACGTCCTATATGCCCTTGTTTCGGCGCTTATTCTCGTGCCGTCGCTGGTTTTCTCCTCCCGTGGTTCTTACCCCAGGACATCACTCCCTCCTGTGGCCTAATCCTTTGTCTTTTCTCTCTCCTGTCTCCTCACTTCAGATTTCTCTGTTGTGCTCAATTTGTCTATATTCAGTCTTTTGAGTAATGGAAAGTTATTCAGGACTCACCAGTCCCGACAACGTGCTTCTACATTATACACTGTTTGGATCTCCCGATTTTGCTAGGCAGATCCTTCCTATGCAGATCCGAGTCACACATTATGAACAAACATGATGACACCATGTTTGTTATCTTGTGTGATCCCACCTGTGGAAATTTTGAGGTAATCACTTGTATAAACACCGGGCCCCACAGCTCGAAGAACAGACTCAACGAGGGATCTTACACGTTTGAAGAGTCAGAGAATAGACGAAGAGAACTAGAATGGGAGGAAAAAGAAGAATCAGATAATGAAGAAGCAAGTGGGCTCGTATTAGCCTGGCAAATATTAGTGACGCAGTCGAATTGGTATCAGCCTACAGGATGGCGGACCCAGATGCCGTCAGAGCGCTTGCGGAAAGAATCCAAGACTGTCCGGAAGGAGGAAGAGTCGATCTTGTTTACCGACCTCCTCCTCCTCAGATGATAGGGCCACATATGTCAAATGCACAAGCAGCCGACCAGCATTTTTTAGGGGTGGGCTTAAGCAGGGCTCCAAAAGGCGGTACAAAACGGTAGACAAGAAAAGTCATCCGGTACCAGTACTGGTAAGTCAAGAAGAAGATGTGTGTTACGAGCAGAAGAGAGAGTTGATACGACAAATGAAAGAGTGTACTACAAACGAACCTTGTCCCATCAACAAGGAAACTGAGAAGGATTTGATAATAGGCGAACGCGGTTTTCCGACAAAGCAAGAAGAGGCTCAGGTAAAAGACCTGATACGTGAGAAGCATGAAGCATATGCCTTCAATGACGACCAACGCGGACGGTTGGACGTTGACAAAATTGAAATGATCCGCATTCATACTGTGCTTCATGAACCATGGAACGTTCGAGGAGCTACGTACCCCAACCCTGAGGATCGCCGAAAGGTGGTAAAGTACCTAGATGGGAAGATTCGCACGAATGTTGTTGGGTATTCTAGTGGACCATACGCTTCTCCTTGGTTCTGCTTTGTAAAACGAAATGGGGTGCTCAGATGGGTGCACGACTCGGGCTCACCCACACGCGAATGCGCCAGTTGAAAAATGCCATAGTACCATTACAAACTTTCTAGCCAAGTGGACTCATGGGAAACCGAATCTCTGGCCTAAATTCCTGAGAACGGTATTCTTTGTGGAGAATATCACTGTCAGAAGAACAACAGGGTATGTGCCTGCGACCCTCTGGTATGGTCAGCACGCCACATTTCCGATTGAGAGTTTTCTAAAAACATGGCGCAGACAAGACTTGGAGAACAATTTGACCCTTGAAGAGCTATTGGACCTGAGGGCAAGGCAGATCAGCGCCACAGAAGAAAGGATTTAGGAAGCGGTCATTAAAGTGATGGATAGTCGTGGAAAGGATAAAGAAAGGTGGGACAAACTCCTTAGAGTGAGGGTCGAGCCACGGCAAGTTGGCGAAACGGTATTGCTCTACGACTCTTCTTTGGAAATGCAGTAGTCGCGAAAGCTGGACAAACGTTGGCTTGGACCTTTCAAAATCAGAAAACAGGGACTTCATGAGGCCTATGAATTGGAAGAGATGGATCAGATTCCAAGGAAGGATTGGGTTTCAGGGTCCAGGCTGAAGAAATTCAAGGTCAGAGAAGAGGTGAGTCCGGTTTGATACAACGAACTTGCGTAAGCAGGGAATATGCTTATATATATATGTATATATATGTGTTTGTATGTCTAAGTATATACAGATACATATATGAATACATATGTATATATATATATATATATACGTATATGTATATGTATGGATATATTGGGAATATATACGTGTATATACATACGTATATATATATATATATATACATATGAGTGCAGATAGAAGAGTACCTTGTCAAGCTTGTATTAATGATGAAAAGTGTTGCCTTGATGATGATGACTTATCCTTGTACCTGTCATTGCTTCCTCTCTATGTGCAGGCGTGACCCTTGGGGAGAAGTGGCCATGGCCCAGCGAGGAAGGATGGCAGAGCCCTCTGGACCAACCTTGAGAAAGGGAGGGCAGAGGAGGGATCAAGGAATCTCAAGGAACCTGGAGGAATTACCAGTCTATAAAGCAGGGGAAAACTTGCGCGTGTTTTGGAGGAATTTTGAGGAGTATGCATTTAGGCGAGAGTGGGATGATAAGATGAAGCTCTCGAAAGTGACTGGGGTGGGGGGATATAAAAAGAAAATTGAAGGAGTGGCAGCTGAGTGTTTGAGGTGGAAGACGTGTGTAGTCAGATTGTGGCAGCTCATGGGAAACTTTCCAAGGGACGAGATTGAGGACGATTTGACATTTGATGGGACAAACCTTGATCAGTTTGTTGACAGCCTACCACTATCTGCAGAAAAGGGTGGATGGAATGACGAGGAAAAGCGAAAGAGGTTGATGGAGAGAACAAAAAAGAGTGAGAGTGAAGAAGTGAAGAGGATTGTGGAGGAAGTTTGCACTTGGCAGGGAATACTAATAAAGCGGCAGATGGCATATACCCAGATAAAGCAAGACCAAACAAGAAAGGAAAAACTACAAGAGAAGTGATTGTGGATTGGAAGGGAGGAGGATGAGTTGCAGAGAAAGGCTCAGGAGGAAGGAGAGGAAGAGGATGTGCCATTGAGGAACTTGAGAAGCAAGCCAAGAACTTTTTCCAAGGACAGGAGCAGAGGATCTGACCAGGCAATGGAAGAGGAGAAGGCAAAAAAGAAGGCGGCGGTAGAAAGAAAAAGGGGTCAGGAAGTGAATAGGGCACCGAGGGCCAAAAGGATTGAAGGAAGAAGATCAGTTGAGGATGAAAGAGAAGGAGTGGAGATGGAGAGAAGTGAGAAGAGAGAAAGAACAGAAAAGGATAAGGCAGTGGAAGGGGAAAAGGTGGAAGAGAGAAAGGTGGAGTATGAAGGTTCATCTCAACAAAAAGGGGAAGCAAGAGAAGGGCACATAAACAAAGAAGAGAGAGCTCAGAGGGAGAAGAGGAAGAAAGGATGGAGGGACTATATGATTAGAATGCTACAAGATGATGATCTGTCTGTAAACTCCACTTCAGATGTGAGGTTCAAGAGGATGCTGCTTTCTGAACTGGTGGTAAGTTCCAAGCACTCCACCAACTTGCACAAACTGATGGGATTGCATGAAATGTTGGATGAGAAGCGCACAAGGCTCTTCGAGGAATATGCTGATGTTGCAAAGAAATTGGATGAGACGGAGAGGGGAAAGAATGAGAAAGAAATTAGAGAGGACATGGAGGCAGTGGGAAAGGGGCTTCAGGCAGAGCTGAAGGGAAGCACTGAGCTCTTTACCCAAAGATTCTTGGACTATATCCCTGGGTTCTTGAAGGAGATGAGCAGGTTAAGAACGAAGGAAGAGGAAAGGGATGCCCATGTGACAAGATTGACAGAGGATTTGGAAGGGATAAGAAGGGAAATAGAAAACTTGAAGAAGGGGAAGGAAAAGTTGTTAAAACAAGTAAGTGCTTTGGAGGTTTCCCTGTCCCAGAAAAGCAAGGAACTGGAAGATGAGGTGGCAGAAAGGAAGAAGATGGAAAAAAAAGTTGAGAGTTTGTGCTCTGGGATCAGTCTGCAAGGGGAAGACATGTAACAAGTGATTACAGAAAGAGAAAAGATGAGTCAGGTATGAGAGAAAAGGTGGGAGGAAGTACTGGAAGGGATAAAAGAGCTCAAACTGAGTCACCAGGAAAGAGAGAAGGAAATCACGAGAGTGGTAGAGTGGAAGAATGAGGGAGGGTTTGAGATCAAGATGGCAGAAGGAGAAAGAAAGGTTCCTCAGTCAAAGGAAGGAGAAGGAAGGATGGGAGAGCAAACCGAGGTTGGAACGGAGGGACCATCCAACAAAGAGCCACAAGAAGAGTCAAGGGTTGAAGGACCTCCTGCCTGAGAGGAAAATAAGAGAGAATGCGTGGGGTTGCCTCAGCAGAGGGGCATCAAGAGAAATGAACAGCCTGGTGTGGAAACATCAGAAGGGGCTGGGAGTCAGGCAGAGATTTCAAATCGGCCTCTTGCTAAAAAGACCAGATATAACAAAGTCAAAAGTAGGTGCTTCTTCTGCATGAAAGAAAGACACTTCAGGGATGACTGTGCGATATTGGCTTAATATATTAGGAAAGGGATGGTCAGGTTTGACTCCAGGGGAAGACTGGTTGTCAGCAATGGACAAACAATTCCCAGGACGCCCGAGGGTGGCAGGGTAGAACTCCAAAGGATGCTGGGGCTGACCGCCGCTTTCTCAGGATATGAAATAGGTAGGTTGTAAGTTAAGATATTTTGATAAAAACGGGGAGAACAAATAAGAGAGTAGAGTGTAGTATGGAAAAAGGGGACAAACTTTTATTCTAGGATTTGGTAAGGGTAGAAGCTTAAGAGTGGGAGGTAACATAAGGGGAAATGCATAAAACATTTTGGAGTTCAGATGAGAGGTGAGTGGGATAAGTCACATATGTGACTCATTGTATCATACTTGTATTTTATATATATATATGATCAGAAAGGGGGGGAAATGAGCTGGTGACCACAAACACTTTTCATATTGTGAGTGTATCCTTGTCCACGATTTCAAATCTTCTTTTATGGATGAGTACCTCCCTTCGTCTATCACTATTTAGATCCTCTGAGGTCTGATAATGGTGGTAGAGGAACGGGTGAGTCAGTGTATGGATGGAAGTCGGCAGAAGGATTGAATGATCTGATGCTGAATTGATTTTATGTGTATGATTGGAATGTCATGCTATGGTATGGGTAAATACCTCTCATGGGGTAAATATTGTTTTGCCAAATGAATTCGAATGGGATGTCTGTTTTGGATGGATCAGACAAGCAAAAAGTCAACATGCTTGATTTCAATTCAAATATTGGTTTTATATATATCAATGACCCCGAGGTGCGAGCCTCACCAAACTAAGATCAAAGACTTGGAGGGCACAACCGTGAGTGGCAACCTGACGATAGCTCAATTATTTGAAAATCTCATTTATTTGGTTTATTTTAAAAAGAAGCATCGTTCATCCATCTCAAGGGTTAACCTGAGGGCATAAAATACCAAGCCTATCATAGAAAATTGGCATCGTTTGGACGTAACTCCAAGCGTGGGCTGCTGACCTAGCATAACCAGGCAGCAGACCCTTCGATTATGGCCTAGAAGAGAGACTAGAGGGGATGGTCACCCCGGTGAAGAAATCTATTCAGGTAGGAGTCGAAAGGGTCGAGATTAGTCTTGAAATTGTGAATATATTTGAAAAGATAAGTCGAATATCCCATCGTTGCGCAACCAACGAGGGTAACCACCGATAAGCAACAATGCGGTGGGCCGCAACTCCGGCGTGATCAGCAGGACTGTGGTGGGTCATGATCGGGTCCCGGAACTGTGCGCATCACCCCGCACCGTGGCCAGGCTAACCATCTCAGTATCGATCCAATTTTAACGGATGTCCCGAAGGACTTGTGCACCTCAACCTGCTTCGCGACCGGGTACGGCCCCGAATCTTTCTGCCAACGTCATTCCTCCGCAGCTAACGCTGCGGATCTTCCCAATATTGCCCCAGATCTACCGGTATCTCGTGAGGCTTGCGCGCCCTAACGCCCTATTGCTTCCCCAAAGGTTAGCCGACCCTCTCTTTTTTGCCCCCTTTATAAACCTAGGATCGTAAACAACGAAGGGGATACAATAGAGTAAAAAGATAAACTTAAAATAAGACCCCAGAACAAATTAGGGAAGGGGATCGTCAGAAGGTAAATGGGTTTATAGAGGGGAGGCAATAATTACCTCTCATTTCCCTGCCTCCAAAACTCCTACTGAGTCCCAGCAGAGCTCCTACAATCGGTGGGGCGAACCTCCCACAGAGGCCTTGGCGCGGATTACGGGTTGCAGTCCCGCCTGCCGCCTTCCTCTCTGAACTAGACTAGACTCAGATTTAGGAAGGCAGAGAAAGAAGTTTTCAGACACTCAAGATCCAAGGAGGGTGCTTTCAGACTCGTGGGAGAGGGCCTTAAAGCCTTGGCGCGCCGTGGTCAGGCTGACCTTCTAAGTATGGATCCAATTTTAACGGATGTCCCGAAGGACTTGTGCACCTCAGCCTGCTTCGCGACCGAGTATGACCCCGAATCTTTCTGCCAACGTCATTCCTCCGCGGCTGACGCTGCGGGTCTTCCCAATATTGCCCCAGATCTACCGGTATCTCGTAGGGCTTGCACGCGCCAACGCCCTGTTGCTTTCCCAAAGGTTAGCCGACCCTCCCTTCTGCCCCCCTTTATAACCCTAGGATCGTAAACAAGGAAGGGGATACAATAGAATAAAAAGGTAAACTTAAAATAAGACCCCAGAACAAATTAGGGAAGGGGATCGTCAGAAGGTACAGGCCGCGGGCCTTACTAGGAACCCCCCCTTGACCCTGCGGCGCCGGGTGACGCGCGCAGTTCGTCTCTTATACACATCTAGATGTGTATAAGAGACAGGGATACAATAGAATAAAAAGGTAAACTTAAAATAAGACCCCAGAACAAATTAGGGAAGGGGATCGTCAGAAGGTACAGGCCGCGGGCCTTACTAGGAACCCCCCCTTGACCCTGCGGCGCCGGGTGACGCGCGCAGTTCCGGGAATGAACCCGGGCGCGGGTCAGGCCCGGTACGTGCGAGGGGGGAGGGAAGAGTACCTGACCGCTTGCAGTTGCGGGGAGGAGTTACTTGTGCAAGGCGGGTGCGTGTGAGGTCCGGGGATGAACTCGGACGAGAGGCAGGTCGGGTGCGCGAGCAGAGCCAAGGAAGGAGGCCGAATGGCCTTTGAGGCCACCACGGCGCATCGCCCTGGAGGAGTCCCTCGGGACATCTGTTAATATTGGAACGATACAGGGAGGATAGCTTGGCTGCTGCGCAAGGGTGGCACGCTCGACTTGAGGGAAACGGGTAGGGGTTTTGGGGCGTGCCTACTTGGATCCGGCCTCAAAGGGGGGCCAGATCCGTGCACAACGCCGACGAAGTGAGGTGGCACTGGGGCCACTCGAGTGTCGAAGAGCCGCGGGCGTTGATCGCGCCCGTAGTCCTTCGGGATATTTGTTAAGGCGGGAGCAATGCAGAGGAAATTAGCCTGGCCCCCGCGCCTGGATGACGCGTACAAAAGAAAGGGGGGGGGCGAGCTTTAGCACTTTTTGCCAACGAGTTTTTCTCGTCGCCCTGGGACCAAGCGCAGCGGGGACGTCCTAAGATGACGGTCGGGCTGTGTAGCGCTAGAGTGTCAGGTTGACGTCAACCCGGCCAAAGAACAGAGTCGGCGAAGAGGAGATGGACAATGCGGGTGGGAGGTGGTGATCGCTCGCGATTCTTGAATAGAATCGGGCGGGGAAGGGGAGTGTGTGTCAAGGGTTTGGAGGATGGGCGATTGCGATAGTGGAGGCGGATTAGAGGGAGACAGCCTGGGTCTGGTGCTGCTGGAGTAGAAAGTTGCGCGGGGGGGGCACGAGCGATGCACCTAGCCGGGATCCGGCTATAGATTCAGTTTGAATTTTCTCCTTCGGGTAGTGGGGGTAGTACGAGGAAGGTGTGGAGAGCGGAGGACTTACTTACCGGCCGGTGCATCGTTCAGCAGGTCAGTGAGGGCAGCGGGAACAGACTGGGAAATCAACAATGCACCCTTCCATATTGTAGTGAGAGATTCGCTCGCTCCACTCACTGCAGCAAGGGGGGGGGGCAAGAAGCTAGCCACGAGGTCGGGGGCTTACCTGATGGCCGGTGTGGAGCCCATCTCGCCGGTGAAGGATTATATACACACAGAAAAGGGGGCCAGGTAAGAGAGAGAGAGGACAGAGAAGGTATGCTTACCTCGGTGAAGGCGGTGAGGGGTGGACCGGAGATTAGGCCGCGACGCCGAGCCGGGCACTAACCCGACATGTGAGTTGGAGTCGTAGCTGTCGGCTGGCACTTGCCTTCAGGAGAGCCGATCGGCTTGCCGCCCCTGACTATCGGTGTGTTGGGCCGGTTACAACGTTATTACCGCTTGTTCAAGGCATCTGCAGTTGTTGCTCCCATAGTGCATTGTTGCACAGGGTGTAAAGATGGTCTGTGGAAGAAGGGTGCCGCAGTTGAGCCTGATCGCCGCAACCACTGTTGGTGATGTCGTGAGGACAGTGGATGTTTAGGGCCATGGAATTGCGGCGCCATTACAGAGGATGAGGGAGGGATATCAGAAGAAGTGACTGAACTGCAGGAGAGGCCGAGTTCTGCGTATCACTTATAAGTTGTTGCTGCGTGTTCACCACAGGATGCTGCTACGCAAGCTACGGTCTGCGGCATCCAGGTGCACAGTATCACTGCTATTGTCGCTATCGACCGCTGCTGGGTATCTTTGCTGAGTTCGGCTGCCAGGTGGGGACCGCTGTTGCTGTTTTTGAGCATGCACAACTACTATCGTTCCCGACCGTGCACAGATTATCAGCGATGTGTTGTGTGCCATTTGCTGCGTTTAAGGACCGTGCCCAACTGCGGGCGACTGCTACTGTTGTGTGTTACTCAAATACCACCGCGACTACTGTTAGCCACTACGGCCCACTGTGTGGCGGCAACTGGACTAAGAGGGAAGGCAACAAAAAGGGGGTGAGAAACAAGCTATGGGGACTGGGGACCTGCCGGTTTAGTCGAGGCTGGCTGCAGTGCACAGTTGCTGCTTATTCTATCGACCGGGGGCAAACCGATGTTGCTGCTGCAGATTGGGGGCGGGCTGCTGCGGTTGCTAATGGCTGCCGCTAGGAGCTGTGGCTATGATCGGAAGCTGGGGAAGAAACGGTCGTCGAGGTGTTTGATGGAGCACAGTTTCTGCTGCTGCCGACAGAGCACAATTTACAGCTACTTGCTGCGTGTAGACTGTGGCGGCTGATTGATAGCGTGTGAGCTACGTTGCGTGCGGGCTGTTATTGTGGGCTACTACGTATTACTGCTTGTCGGTGTGGATTGTTACGGGTCGCTATGTAACCACGATTGGGCTAAGGAGGGGTGTTAAAACTTGGGGAGGAGATCAGGCAGGACAAGTAGGGGGTTAGTGCTGCGATTTGTGAGGTCGGTCGAGGGTGGACATGGACAGTTGACTTCARAAGTTGGCCAGGCTGTGGTACTGCTTGGCCATCATTGCGGGGCTCTCAGGCACTGAAGATACCAAGGCCCTCTCATGCAAGTCTAAGCGCACTATTCCTGGATCTGAGAGTCTGAGGCTTTCTCTTTCTGTCCTTCTTCCTCTAAGTCTGCTCCTTTGGTTCTGAGAGGAAGGCGGAAGGCGGGGCTGTTACCCGTAGTCCGTGCCAAGGCCTATGTGGGAGGTTCGCCCCACCGATTGAGGGAGCTCTGCCGGGGCTCAGGAGGATTCCTAGAGGCAGGGAATTGAGTGGTAATTCCCTGACTCCTTCTATAAACCCCGTTATAACCCCTACCTCTACATCTTTCTATGTTTGACTGAGTGCATGGTATGTATCCTGTATTTTACTTTGAGTTGATTTTCAGGACAAAAGTCAGATTAAAATAAAGGAATGTGTGTGCAAGGTCAGTTTCAGGTTTGCTGGTTGCCTGAAAGCAGATTGTGAACGAAAGAGGGTTGCATCTGGGGGAAGGTTGGGAGGAAGGCAGTATTTTATGTAGATTGATTGGGTCGTTAAGGCTGGGAGGTCCCCATAAGTTTGGGGAAGCCCAATGCTTTGTTTACTTTGGTTTTGCATGGAGCATCAGGCCGCTCTATAAGTTTAGGTAGCCTGAATGCTCACGAGGCTGGGAAGTCCCCAAAAGTTTGGGGAGACCCGGTGCTATGAATGCCATGGAGGGTCAGGACGCTCTAATAAGTTTAGGTGACCTGACCGCTCTGCTTGTGAGGGCTTGATTGTGGATGGTTTTCAGGGACCCAGGATGCTCTATAAGTTTAGGCACCTTGGGGCGCCTTGTTTGCTTGGGGATTCTTTCAGTTTCTTTGGTTCTGAGTGAGGAGGTATGAACCGCTTTATAAGTTTAGGTGGTTCAACCCTTCTCCTATTTTGTTTTAAGGGAATAATTCAGGCGAGAGGCAGGCCGCTCCATAAGTTTAGGTGACCTGACCCAGTGCCTCGCACAGACTGGATCAGAGAGGAACGAACCTGGCAGAGGATCAGACCGCTCTGTAAGTTTAGGTAGTCTAACCCAATGCCTCGCACATGTTGGAACCCAAAGGTAAATTTAAGCTTAGTCAATCAGGTAGATTTTGGGGCGACATCGTGATTGTTCTCCGAAAACTTTTAGGTTTACCTTGGGGATTGGCGTGTCTTGTGTTACAGGTCCTCCCAATCGATTGATTCCAGGTTTGGGCTAGTTTCAGCTTGATCCTACAAGGATCATCTGCTGATATCACAGATAACAGGTTGGTTGCCGATTCATCAGTTTACGACTCAATTCCAACTCACTCTCCACAGCCAACCTAAAACGCTTTAGCCCTGGTGACTTTATAGTTTGTTAAGGGTTTCACCTGAACTTTTACTGAATGGCCATTTAACAAAGGTACTGAGTATTTAATTATGGTTGGTTGGACAAGAGGTTGGGGCTTGCATGGCTAAAGCAAGGGGTATGAGTGCGGAGATTGGTTGGGGTTGACTCCGTGTAGGGCGTGTTTTGTCGTTCGATTCTTTGTGTGATTGTTGGTATGTCCTGCGGCTCGGATTTTGAATTTGGATTCTCTGCGATCCCATATATATACATATGGTTGTGAGGAGTCTCACTGTGCCTTTGAGAAGTGATCGTCGCAACTCTATCTCCCTTAAGCGTGTATGTTTGGATGTACCTATGGTGGGTGTTCACGAGGCCTAAAGGGCCCCATGTTAAAAGCCCGCCTAGAGGTTAAAGACTGAGAGGCATAGAGAAGACCCTTCCTTTGGCTTGTTTGCTCCTTGGGGGTTTCTTAGTCGGACGTTGGTCGAGGGCCGAGATTCAAGATCCTTGTCCAGGACATCCCAAGCCCTAGACTCTGCAGGGGAGGAATTTCCCCTCGTACAGAGCCTATCTGCATTGGCCATCGAGACACCCAACCGTGAAGGCGGAAATGCCGCGAGGGCCGAACGACGTGTCCTTCAGCCGTTCAATATCGTGAAGGGTGACCCCTCACGATATATTCCTTCAGCCATTCAATATTGCGAGGTCGAAGCCGCGATTACCACGTATGACTGACATCGTTGGTTGGTATGGGATTGGCCTGCAGCCACACGACTTAATACTAGAATCGCGCGTGAGACGCCCCCACCCTAACGTTTAAAGGTGATGGGATCAGAGGGGCGCACACATTGCGCGAACGCTTGGGATTATTATAGGCCGTGGGCACCACCTGGAAAGAGGAGGGGGGATGCCCTAGGATCATGAATTTCCATTGGAGTAAGGGAACCCTCGACCTACTCTCTATCTTTTGCTTTTTAGAGATTTTTATGGTTGGACGTTGTAATCCGTGGCAGCCGTCAAAGTCAAACCCCTTGACTTTCGCCCAGGCCTGGAGTAGGACTTACCCCCAGGGGCGCAAGAAACGACTGCCACCACAGGTATGGACATGTGTACCACCCGCTCTGCACAGAGTGCAGAAGAGGGTGTGTGGTCTTCAACCGCCCATGGTGGTTGTCTAGCGTCGATAGATTAAACCTAAAGGGGCGTGTCAGCCGACACTTGAGTGTCCAACGTGACCCTCGAGATTAACGAGGGCCGCGCGAGTATTAGTACTACATGGCACACCATCATTGGAACTGCTTGCGTACAATTGCATTGCTAGTCGATATGAGTAGGCCCTGCGTCCGCGCAGTTTTATACTGAGTCTCGCGCGCGACGCCTATCTGATTTCCCCAGTGGCAAGTTATGGAATGACCACTGAAGGGGCGAGGAGCGTTGTTGCGTCTGTCTCTTATACACATCTAGATGTGTATAAGAGACAGTATTAGTACTACATGGCACACCATCATTGGAACTGCTTGCGTACAATTGCATTGCTAGTCGATATGAGTAGGCCCTGCGTCCGCGCAGTTTTATACTGAGTCTCGCGCGCGACGCCTATCTGATTTCCCCAGTGGCAAGTTATGGAATGACCACTGAAGGGGCGAGGAGCGTTGTTGCGTTGTGTGTCGTTTCGTGTGTGTGTGTGTGTGTTTCCTTTTGTGTGTTCGTAGAGTGATGTGCGAGTGGTGTGTGGGATGCGTCGTAGTCGACCGACAACGAGCCGAGCTCGGGACTTCAGCCCCCCCAGATGCCGGTTCGCGTGCGGTTCCGATAGGCGTATTACCGCGGGTGCCCCCCTATGCTACAACGAACGAGAAACACCCTCGGCTGGTCCACCTCTGCGATTGCAACTGAGTAGCTTTCGTATTGTGGACTGGTAGCTCGGTGGGGATACGCCCGCCGAAGGGAGGTGACAACTCCCGTAAGGTGGAGGTAAGTTATGCCTCGCGTAAGCCCTATCCTGTTGTAGGGGCTCGCGAGAGGTATGACAGGCGCACTCGGCCGGAGCGGCCTAAGGAAGCTCCATTTGTGTGTTTGTGTCGAGGTTAGTCCAACTCCTGCGTGACGCGGCCGAGAGGGTCGCCTGCTGCCACGTGCGGTGCCGGACCGATGCGCTCGACAGGTGGCGTCGTGGCCAGGCTGACCTTCTCAGTATCGATCCAATTTGAACAGATGTCCCGAAGGACTTGCGCACCTCAACCTGCTTCGCGACCAGGTACGGCCCCGAATCTTTCTGCCAACGTCATTCCTCCGTAGCTGACGCTGCGGATCTTCCCAATATGGCCCCAGATCTACCGGTATCTCGTAGGGCTTAGGCGCGCCAACGCCCTGTTGGTTCCCCAAAGGTTAGCCGAACCTCCCTTCTGCCCCCTTTATAACCCTAGGATCGTAAACAAGGAAGGGGATACAATAGAGTAAAAAGCTAAACTTAAAATAAGACCCAGAACAAATTAGGGAAGGGGATCGTTTGTCGAGCGCATCGGTCCTGCACCGCACGTGGCAGCGCGGGACCCTTTCGGCCGCGTCACACAGGAGTTGGACCAACCTCGACACGAACACACAAATGAAGCTTCCTTAGGCCGCTCCGGCCGAGTGAGCCAGCCATACCTCTCGCAAGCCCCTACGATAGGATA
This sequence comes from Chara braunii, assembly GCA_003427395.1. Classification (NCBI taxonomy): domain Eukaryota; kingdom Viridiplantae; phylum Streptophyta; class Charophyceae; order Charales; family Characeae; genus Chara; species Chara braunii. Next base: position 1,115,403 of record BFEA01000443.1, read on the forward strand.
GGGCCTACGCGAGGTACAACTTACCTCGACCTTACGGGAGTTGTCACCTCCCTTCGGTGGGCGTATCCCCGTCGAGCTACCAGTCCACAATACGAAAGTTACTTAGTTGCAATCACAGAGGTGGAGCAACCGAGGGCGTTTTTCGTTTGCTGTAGCATAGGGGGGCATGCAATACGCTTATCGGACCCACACGCGAACCGACATCTGGGGGGGCTGAAGTCCCAAGCGTGGCTCGTCGTCGGTCGACGAGGACGCATCCCACACACCACACGCACACCACTCTACGAACACACAAAAGGAAATACACACACATACGCACGAAACGACACAACACAACCAACGCGACAACGCTCCTAGCCCCTTCAGTGGTCATCCCATAACTTTCCACTGGGGAAATCAGATAGGCGTCGCGCGCGAGACTCAGTATAAAACTGCGCGGACGCAGGGCCTACTCATATCGACTAGCAATGCAATTGTACGCAAGCAGTTCCAATGATGGTGTGCCATGTAGTACCCATACTCGCGCGGCCCTCGTTAATCTTGAGGGTCGCTTTCGACACTCAAGTGTCGGCTGACACACGCCTTGAGGGTTAATCTCTCGATGCCAGACAACCGGCATGCGCGGTTGAAGACCACACACCCTCTTCTGCACTCTGTGCAGAGCTGGTGGTACACAGGTCCATACCTATGGTGGCATTCATTTCTTGCGGCCTTGGGGGTAAGTCCTACTCAACGCCTGGGCGGAAGTCAAGGGGTTTGACTTTGACGGCTGCCACGGACTACAACGTCCAACCATAAAAATCTCTAAAAAGCAAAAGGTAGAGAGTAGGCCGAGGGTTCCCTTACTCCTATGGAGGGTTTCCTTATTCATGATCCTGGGGCATCCCGTCCCCCCTTTCCGGGTGGTGCCCACGGCCTATAATAATCCCAAGCGTTCGTGCAATATGTGCGCCCCTCTGATCACATAACCTTTAAACGTTAGGACGGGGGCGTCTCACGTGCGATTGTAGTATAAAATTGTGCGGTTGCAGGCCTATCCCATACCAACCAACGATGCCAGTCATACGTGGTAATCGCAGCTCTGGCCCCGTGATATTGAATGGCTGAAGGAATATATCGTGAGGGGTCACTCTTCACGATATTGAATGGCTAAGGGACACGCCGTTCAACCCTCGCGACATTTCCGCCTTCAGGTTTGGGTGTCTCGACGGCCAATGCAGATAGGTTCTGTACGAGGGGAAATTCATCCCCTGCAGAGTCTAGGGCTTGGGATGTCCTAGACAAAGACCTTGATTCTCGGCCCAGGACCAACGTCCGACTAAGAAACCCCCAAGAAGCAAACAAGCCAAAGGAAGGGTTTTCCCTATGCCTCTTAGTCGTTAACCTCTAGGCGGGCTTTAAACATGGGCCCCTTTAGGCCTCGCGAACACCCACCATAGGTACACCCAAACATACACGCTTAACGGAGATGGAGTTGCGACAATCACTTCTCACAGGCACAGTGGGACTCCTCACAACCATATGTATAAATATGGGATCGCAGGCAATCCGAATCCAAAATCCGAGCCGCAGGACATGCCTGCAATCATACCAAGAATCGAACGACAAAACACGCCCTACACAGAGTCAACCCCAACCAATCTCCGCACTCATACCCCTTGCCTTAGCCATGCAAGCCCCAACCTCTTGTCAAACCAACCATAATTAAATTCTCAGTACCTTTGTCAAATGGTCATTCAATAAAAGTCCGGGTGAAACCCTTAACAAACAATAAAGTCACCGTGGCTAAAGCCTTTTAGGTTGGGTGTGGAGAGTGAGTTGGAATTGAGTCGTAGACAGATGAATCGGCAACCGACCTGCTATCAGTGATAACACCAGATGATCGTCGTAGGATCAAGTTGAAACTAGCCCAAATCTGGAATCATCCGATTGAGAGGACATGTAACACAAGACAGACCAATCCCCAAGCTAAACCTATAAGTTCTCGGAGAACAATCACGATCCCGCCCCAAAATCTATCTGACTAACTAAGCTTAAATTTACCTTTAGGCAGTGCCTAGAGCAAAGGTAGACCTTGGCAAAGTCTCCCCCATACAGGGTGGATCGTAAGAATTACCACCTGTCAAAATATAATCTATCACTTTCAAAACTAGGAAAATTTCGGCAGCGCTTCCTGTAGGAAAAATGCCTTTTCAGATTTTATATCGGCTCAAATATGAAACGCAGGAATAATTTCTAGCTCTGGAAAGTCAAAATTTGTCTAACTCCCCGAATTAGCATAAATTTGGGCAGCAATTCCCTTTAGAAAGGGAGACTTCCCAAATTTATACTAAGTCAAACTTGAACTCAAAAGGCAACTTGAGTTCAACCTAGACAAAATCTGACTAACTCATCAGTTTTGCAAAAATTTCGTCAGCACTCCCTCTAGAAAAGTGCTTTCGCAAAATTTATACAAGGGTAAGTTCAGAACTTGAGACTAACCTTGACTTCTCAAAGTTCAATTTTGTCAACCTTTAATTAGCAAAAATTTTGGCAGCACTCCCTTTAGAAAATGAGATTTTCCAAATTTTTACTAAGTCGAATATACAGAAAAGACAATTTGAACTTTGATAAGTCAAAATTTGACTCACTTCTTAAGCCTGTAGAAATTTCGGCAGCGCTTCCCGTAGAGAAAGTAGCTTACTAAAATTATACAAGCCGAAGTATAACAAAGAGCTGCAGAAATCGACCTAAGTAAAATAAAGTCAGCTAAAAAAATGCGGGAATTGAAATAACTCCTATCGCTCTAGCACGTGACGAGCCTCTAAAGCAACTACTTGTCATCCAGACACCCAGACCAAGTAGTAATCTCACTCAGCCACATGCGGGCCAAACCACAAAGGTAAGTACTCTCACCAACCCCAAGCTCTTTAGCAACCAATAGTTTATGGTCCTTCTTTGAATTACCCCCTTTGTACCCACCTTACATAAGGCATGTGTCAGGCCACCTGAACTTGCAGAGCGCGCCCAACTTAGCCAGGCCTAAAGTCAGATCACCTAAACTTATAGAGCGCATCTGACTTAGCCAAATATACACAAAACAGAGGGCACAATTAGTTCTCTCTTCTTTGGGCATATGACTAGACCACTCTAGTCGCCATGAACTGTTTAAATAGCCAAATTGTATACATCTCTCTGAACTTAATCTTTAGGGTGGACATAAGGCTGAGCCGCTCAACTTAGAACACTGCTCAGTCTGCCCAGGTTTACCTTCAATTTTATCTCTTGATTATACTCTCTTCAATCGTGATAAGCTATAGCCAGGCTACCTCAACTTATAAAGCGGTCTGACCAGCCTGTTCTTAATAACATAGTAATATAGTATAACCAAGTTATAACCATTGGGTTCCAACATGTGCGAGGCATTGGGTTAGACTACCTAAACTTATAAAGCGGTCTGATCCTCTGCCAGGTTCGTTCCTCTCTGATCCAGTCTGTGCGAGACAGTAGGCCAAGTCACCTAAACTTATAGAGCGGCCTGCCTCTTGTCAGAACTGCCTCCTGTCAGAATTATTCCCTCAAAACAAAACAGGGGAAGGGTTGAACCACCTAAACTTATAGAGAGGTTCATACCTCCTCACTCAGAACCAAAAAAACTGAAAGAACCCCCAAGCAAACAAGGCGACCCAAGGTGCCTAAACTTATAGAGCGCCCTGGGTCCCTAAAAACCATCCACAATCAAGTCCTCACAGTGAGAGAGGTCAGGTCACCTAAGCTTATAGTGTGTCCGACCCTCCATGCCATTCATAGCACCGGGTCTCCCCAAACTTATGAGGACTTCCCTGCTTCCAGAGCATTCAGGCTACCTAAACTTATAGAGCGGCCTGATGCTCCATGCAAAACCAAAGTACACAAAGCGCTAGGCTTCCCCAAACTTATGGGGACCTCCCACCCTTAACGACCCAATCAATCAGCATACAATACTGCCTTCCTCCCAACCTTCCCCTAGATGCAACCCTCTTTCATTCACAATCTGCTTTCAGGCAACCAACAAATTTGAAACTGACCTTGCACACACATTCCCTAATTTCAGTCTAACTTATGTCCTGAAAGTCAACTCAAAGTCAAATACAGGACTCATACCATACACTCAGTCAAACATAGAAAGATGTACAGGGAGGGGTTATAACGGGGTTTATAGAAGGAGTCAGGGAATTACCACTCAATTCCCTGCCTCCAGGACTCCTCCTGAGCCCCAACAGAGCTCCCGCAATCGGTGGGGCGAATCTCCCACAGAGGCCTTGGCATGGACTACGGGTAACAGCCCCGCCTGCCGCCTTCCTCTCAGAACCAGAGGAGCAGACTTAGAGGAAGAAGGACAGAAAGAGAAAGCCTGAGACTCTTAGATCCAGGAATAGTGCGCTCATGAGAGGGACTTGGTATCTTCAGTGCCTGAGAGCCCCGCAATGATGGCCAAGCAGTACCACAGCCTGGCCAACTTCTGAAGTCAACTGTCCATGTCCACCCTCGACCGACCTCACAAATCGCAGCACTAACCCCCTACTTGTCCTGCCTGATCTCCTCCCCAAGTTTTAACACCCCTCCTTAGCCCTGTCTCTTATACACATCTAGATGTGTATAAGAGACAGCAGTACCACAGCCTGGCCAACTTCTGAAGTCAACTGTCCATGTCCACCCTCGACCGACCTCACAAATCGCAGCACTAACCCCCTACTTGTCCTGCCTGATCTCCTCCCCAAGTTTTAACACCCCTCCTTAGCCCAATCGTGGTTACATAGCGACCCGTAACAATCCACACCGACAAGCAGTAATACGTAGTAGCCCACAATAACAGCCCGCAYGCAACGTAGCTCACACGCTATCAATCAGCCGCCACAGTCTACACGCAGCAAGTAGCTGTAAATTGTGCTCTGTCGGCAGCAGCAGTAACTGTGCTCCATCAAACACCGCGACGACCGTTTCTTCCCCAGCTTGCGATCATAGCCACAGCTCCTAGCGGCGGCCATTAGCAACCACAGCAGCCCGACCCCAGTCTGCAGCAGGAGCAACAGTTTGCCCCGGGTCGATAGAATCAGCAGCAACTGTGCACCGCAGCCAGCCTCGACCAAACCGGCAGGTCCTCAGTCCCCGAAACTTGTTTCTCACCCCCCTTTGCTGCCTTCCTTCTTAGTCCAGTCGCCGCCGCACAGCGGGCCGTAGTGGCTAACCGTAGTCGTGGTGGTATTCGAGTAAAACACAGCAGTAGCAGTCGCCCGCTGTTGGCCATGGTCCTTAAGCGCAGCAAATGGCACAAAACACGCCGCCGACAATCTGTGCACGGTCGGGAGCAATAGTAGCTGTGCACGCTCAAAAACAGCAACAGTGGTCCCCGCCTGGTGGCCGAACACAGCAAAGGTACCCAGTAGCGGTCGATAGCGACTATAGCAGCGATACTGTGCGCCCGGATGCCGCAGACTGTAGCTTTTCTTAGCAGCATCCTGTGCTGAACACGCAGCAACAACTTATGAGTGATACGCAGCACTCGGCCTCTCCTGCAGTTTAGTCACTTCTTCTGATATCCCTCCCTCATCCTCCGTAATGGAGTCGCAATTCCATGGCCTTAAATAGCCACCGTCCTCACGGCATCACCAATAGTGGTAGCGGCGATCAGGCTCAACTGCGGCACCCTTGTTCCACAGACCATCTTTACACCCTGCGCAACAATGCACTATGGGAGCAACAACTGAAGATGACTTGAGCAAGCGGTAATAACGTTGTAGCCGGCCCAACACACCGATAGCCGGGGGCGACAAGCTGATCGGCTCTCCTAAAGGCAAGTGCCAGCCGACAGCTACGACTCCAACTCACATGTCAGGTTAGCGCCCGGCTCGGCGTCGCAGCTCAATCTCCGGTCCACCCCGCACTGCCTTCACCGAGGTAAGCATACCTTCTCTGTCCTCTCTCTCTCTTACCTCGCCCCCTTTTCTGTGTGTATATAATCCTTCACCGGCGAGATGGGCTCCACACCGGCCATCAGGTAAGCCCCCGACCTCGTGGCCAACTTCTTGGCCCCGCCCCTTGCTGCAGTGAGCGGAGCGAGTGAATCTCTCACTACAATGTGGGAAGGTGCATTGTTGATTTCCCAGCCTGTGCCCGCTGCACTCACTGACCTTCCGAACGACGCACCGGCCGGTACGTAAGTCCTCCGCTCTCCACACCTTTCTCGTACTACCCCCACCACCCGAAGGAGAAAATTCAAACTGAATCTATAGCCGGATCCCGGCTAGGTGCATCGCCCGTTCCCCCCCCACGGAACTTCCTACTTCCGCAGTGCCAGACCCAGGTCGTCTCCCTCTAATCCGCCTCCACTATCTCAATCGCCCATCCTCCAAACCCTTGACACACACTCCTCTTCCCCGCCCAATTCTATTCAAGAATCGCGATCGGTCACCACCTCCCACCCGCGTTGTCCATCTCCTCTTCGCCAACTCTGTTCTTGGCCCGGGTTGACGTCAACCCGACACTCCAGTGCTACGCAGCCCGACCGTCAGCTTACGACGTCCCCACTTCGCTTGGTCTTACGGCGACGAGAAAAACTCGTTGGCAAAAAGTGCTAAAGCTCGCCCCCCCCTTTCTTTTATACGCATCATCCAGGCGCGGGGGCCAGGCTAATTTCCTCTTCATTGCTCCCGCCTTAACAAATATCCCGAAGGACTACGGGCGCGATCAACGTCCGCGGCTCTTCGGCACTCGAGTGGCCCCAGTGCCACCTCACTTCGTCGGCGTTGTGCATAGATCTGGCCCCCTTTTGAGGCCGGATCCAAGCAGGCGCGCCCCCAAACCCCTACCCGCTTCCCTCAAGTCGAGCGTGTCACCCTTGCGTAGCGGCCAAGCTATCCTCCCTGTATTGTTCCAATATTAACAGATTTCCCGAGGGACTCCTTGTGGCCGCCTCAAAGGCCATTCGGCCTCCTTCCTTGGCTCTGCGCGCGCACCCGACCTGCCTCTCGTCCGGGTTCATCCCCGGACCTCACACGCACCCGCCTTGCACAGGTAACTCCTCACCGCAACTGCAAGCAGTCGGGTACTCTTCCCTCCCCCCTCGCACGTACCGGGCCTGGCCCGCGCCCGAGTTCATTCCCGGAACTGCGCGCGTCACCCCGCGCCATGGCCAGGCTGACCTTCTCAGTATCGATCCAATTTTAACGGATGTCCCGAAGGACTTGCGCACCTCAGCCTGCTTCGCGACCGGGCGCGGCCCCGAATCTTTCTGCCAACGTCATTCCTCCGCAGCTGACGTTGCGGATCTTCCCAATATTGCCCCTGATCTACCGGTATCTCATAGGGCTTGCGCGCGCCAGCGCCCTGTTGCTTTCCCAAAGGTTAGCCGACCCTCCCTTCTGCCCCTTTTATAACCCTAGGATCGTAAACAAGGAAGGGGATACAATAGAGTAAAAAGGTAAACTTAAAATAAGACCACATAACAAATTAGGGAAGGGGATCGTAAGAAGGTACAGTCCGCGGGCCTTACTAAGACCCCCCCCTTGACCCTGCGGCGCGGGCTCGCGATCGGACTCCCCCAACAAAACAAAGGGGGATAGTCCCGCAGGACCCTCGAGCCCTCCGCTCCCTTGCGTCTCCGTTGCTCCTTCGTTGTCGTCCGCTGGCCTCGATCCTCGTCCCTCTGTCGCACTAACCCAACGCCATAACCAATAGGGCTAAGCCCAAGCCTGAGACCAACAGGCTCAACCTTCTTTCAGCCTGAGACCAACAGGCTCAACCAATATAGAGTGATACCGCGCGACGCCCGTGGCCAAAATACTGCGCTGGCCATTCTTTCAGCCCCCATTTGCACCCACGGCCCCTAAGTGCCCGCCTCGGCCTACCAACTTATGCCATGGCCATCCCGCGCGCCTACCGGCGCGCCAGTCCTACCGTCAGTGACACATACCAACCAAAGGCGATCCTTCATCCCTTAATCAAATTCGTGACCCGGTACGGGTCGGCTGACTACACCGGCCGCCCACTCAATCAAAAAAATCACGCGCGCGCCGTGAAACTGCGCGCCCACCTACCTCCTAGCTCAACCAAGGCGGGTCCCGGGCGCGGTCGCGCCTCGCCCGACTTATTTTGACCAAATCTACCTTTCGTGTCACTTGCAAAAACCAGGGCGGATACCCTTGTAAGGGTATTCGTGCCTACAGCTTACCGAACCATATTAAGCGACATCCCCGTCGCTTCGCCAGATCAAAAACTATAAATCCATCCACACTCCAAATGCTGACGAGAACTGAACCAATCCGATCAGCCGACAGACTCAGGGTTGAGGCCTCCATCAAATCGTGCCAACACAACTATATGCCGTCAGGGCTTCAACCTGGGTCTCCATTGTCCTAACACTAGGACGCCGGTGTAGTGCGCATCGATACTACAGCATAAGTTCCAACGGCCCTCAAACCATCCTCTCCCCCTTTGTCCTAGACAACCGTCGACCTCTCGTTGGGTGTCACAGTTAGTCTCTTTCTCGCAAGCAGAGTCATAATTAGGGACGCGGACCTTGAACGAGACCTATGAAGGCATTCTTGCCTATTTCCAACAATTTTCTTACAATCAAACAGAATATGCATATATAGGCTTACATCTTCTCTCAGCCTTTCCTGCAGTCTAGTACAGAAACGCCAGGTCTCCATCTTGGCCCACCATAGCTTGGTTGATCGGACCAGGTCTACGACCCACCGCATTGTTACCTTAGCTGTAGAATCCCCTCGCTGGTTATGCAGCGATAGGTATGTTCCTGACAATCAGTCAATTAGGATTCCCAAAAGACTCGACTCTTATCCCACGGAGCAATTTCCTTGGGGCGGGCAACTCCCCTTAAACTCTTACCCTGCAGGCCCGCAGCCAGGTTGCGCCGGTTAGCAGCCATCCACTAGGGGTTACGCCCAAGTGGTACTAAACTTTACCGTTAGCTTGATATTCCTTTAAATATGCCTCAGAATTAGCACAAGCGGCTAGACGGGGCGTCACAAAACAATTCACAGACCCGATGCGGGACTACGCAGGGGTCTGAAGGCATTTACCAGCCCTTCCACAATAGGCATGACATCCTGCGCACAGCCACAAACAAGTCCCCTGCTAGGCTCACAAGGCTGCGGCTCCTGACTTGATCAGGGCCAGTAACCACCCATCCTGAGACATCTCTCGCCCTGCACTCAGTGCGACTTTCTCAAACATTTTAAGCAAACATGGTTCCCTCTCCTCGTCAGACTTTATCAATACAAACAAAGCTTTCCATGCCACTCAGATTCTTACCCACCTTTAACTTGGTAAAGGTGCCTCTCACAAAAGGTCTCACAATCAACCCCCCCTTGTTTGGGATGAACCTTCACATGGCCTCTTCCAAAACCATGAAGGGGCCTCAATGACAATACTACCACCTTCTCGAACCATGAAGGGGGATTTAATCACAAATACTCAAGTTGAGGGACCATCTTCTGGGACCCTCTTCCATGACAAACAATCAAGTCTTAGAAGTTCATAAATCCCGTAGGATTCCCATAATTTTTCACAAACAGGCCGCACTCCCCCTCCTTATTCTCTGCCCTCTCGTCCGCTCGCAAGCAGACCGCGCGAGTATACCGGAGGGTAGACAACTTTACAATTCTCACTCGGGAGATGTATCCCGTACATTTTCCACACAAAGCCAAACATACATCAGGATAAAACCACACGTGTGAGAGTGATAGTGATCGTCACAAGACAAGTCTCATAGAGTCCCAATCCATAGTCCACTTGGGGAGCAAAATGTCTCCCTCAAAATTCAAACACAAACACTCAACTCAAAGCTCTGTTCATCTGAGCAGGACTCACGACCCCACTGTACACCTGCTGAGTATACTTGGGAACGCAACCTTTGGGAAAACTCACATCCAAGTCTCACTCAACACACAAATGGTCTCTGAATCACAGATCTAATTGTAGACTAAACAACCTCATATGTCCCATGACAGAACCCCATCTCCTAGGTCGTGGCCCACGAAGAACTCAAGAAAAAACAATGTCACGTATATATGTACAATCAGGTAGGAACTCACCCTACCACTCCTAAGGCCTGCACATGTATAGGGCCCACTCAGCTAACTCAGGGTATGTACACCTCCAACCCGCCCTCTGTGTGCAGAAAAAACAAACTCAGATCCAGTTACCTATGGGCAGACCATCCCCTACTCGCGTAACTCCTCCTGGTTCTGCCTATATAACTGAGCTCTACCCCCATCCGGAGCTCGCTCTACTATCCTACCCTGCCTATCATAGAACTTGTCGTCAACCTCTGCGACGTGTCCTTTGGCCTTGTCCTCGAGGAGCTCCGGGCAATCCAAAGCTCTATGCGCCTCCTTCTTACACCAGAAACAGGACGCGTCAAACCACCTCGCAGTTTTCTTCTTCCTTCCCCGATAACTCGATGTTGGCGTCCCCTTAGCCTCGGTGGTCACCTCATGACACAATGGCACTCCCATATAGCCCTGAGATCCGGGCTCCACGGCCTCAGCATCCTCACTGCCACGCGCAACTATGCTCTCTGACCCGTACTCTGGCGTATCCAGTCCCTGGGGCCTCCGTTCGCAGGGCCTCCCTACAACAACCATCCTCTCATCCCCACACGACCCCGATAGCTGAGGAACCACTACTGTGGCTGGCCCACTCACGACCTCCTGCTGCTGCCGCTCCTGTGGTGTACCTATCCCCATGGCTGTCACCAGCTCATGCAGACGCGAGCCTCTTTTCTCCGTGGACATAGCCATGAGCAACTCCTGTGCGCCACTCTCCTCTTCCGATAAATACGAGGGTCCCTGGATCAGGCCCTCGGCCCCGGCCTCATATGATGGGGACACCCTAGGCTGTATAGCCTCCTCAATAGAAGCTCCTGCCCCAATAGTCCACTCCTCAACCCCCCGTGTCGCCTCTTCCTTGGCCGAGTCCAGTGACACCTCCTCCATCGGCCTCTTTTGTCGAGGGGACTTCGCTGTCGCTCCTAGACTCGGCGAGACCTGCGTCCCTCGATCCTGGCCATCGGCGCCAGCTCGTCTTATCTGACTAGCCACCCAGGCTGCCGAAAGTCTATCCATAATGGCTGCCGTTTCCCCAAATCTTCTCTCCCACTCAACCTCTTTGGCCTGGGTCCTCGCTCTCTCCATTGCAAGCTGAGTAGTCAGGTGTTCCACTTCCAACTTCCCGGCCGCCAGCTCATCACTAAGTAGACTAAACCAATCGAAAGATGTAACTGCCACCTCGCGTATCCTCCTATCCACACGTTCGACCGCCATTCTAGTGGCAGAGAACCCCAAATCCCCCATGTCCCTTAACTCACCCACCCTCTCGTCCGCATGTCCCGTCTCCTGCAGTCTGTGGTGGGCCGCATCTCTCTGGCTCTCATACCTCGCCCACAACTCGTCGATTCTCTGCTCACTCGTCTGGGGATCGACTGGTGGCATCGGTACTATCCCTGCCGCTTCCATCTCAGCCTGCCTCGCATGTATTTCAGCTAGACGGACTCATACTTTGGCGGACTTCTCCTCGCGGGTTTCCTTTGAGGCTCTCCCCGCTCGCGGTCCGTGGCCTTCTGGAGTTGACGCCTGGGCACTCATTCCTCCGCTCGTACATGGCAACGCCGGCGGTGGCTCCACTGGTGCACGCCCCCCGATAGCTGGGCACTCGGCCGTAACCATAGCCAATGGTAAAGGAATGGTCACACTCATCCCTGCTCTCTCATCCACTCCCTGTTCCTCTATCTCCGGCCCCCGCTCAGGTATAGTGGTGGCCTCTGGGGGAAATTCCAGAATCTCCTCACTATCTGGCTCGGGAATCCCCTCTGGCCAGGGCTGCTGCGTCTGCTCTGGGGCGGGGCTACATGGAGGGGTGTCGTCTCCAACCGTGATCACCTCCTCAACCCGAGGTCACGCCAGGCCCTGCTCCTCGGCTACCGCCTCCGGGTCTTGTGGCTCCCCTCGGCCCCGTATGTCTACCTCCGCCTCGGGGTCCAACGGCTCCTCTATTGGTACGTATTGCACTGGCTCAGCTGAGCCCTCCCCCAACTGTGAGGCTTCCCATCGAGATACGTCAAGGTGAGTCACCAGACTCCGAAACGGCGTCTCCCCTGGCACGACCTGCTCTGGCCCTGGTAATGGCGGCGAAGGCGGCCGCAATCCATCACTCGTAATCCACCGAAACTCCACTGGCTTAAGACCATAAGCAGGGAACGACCCCTCCTCTGGCACAGGCTCCATGGGCTCGTCTTCTCGCCGCGCTGGGGCTCTCCTGCCCTCTCTGGCCACCTTAGCCCCTCTCGGCACTGGTTCCCTTGGCCTCTTGCTTCGCCTCCGCCTCTCCACCCTGGGCTCTGGCCTCTCACGCTCTCGCCGCCCAAGTACTTGTCTGAGCTGAGCCTGGCAGTGCTCCCAATCTTTCGCCCTATCTCGGATCTGCCTGGCCACTGTCCTCTCTGCCCTCCTGGTCCAGATGAGTAGGGCCTGCATCCATCCCTCCTGCGCAATCCCCTGGCTCAGCATATAGTGCTCATATGCAGGAACAAACTCCTCCTCGTTCCGCTCCTCTAGTTGAATGGGCATGCCATCACGTCCCATGGGTGAAGCTCTCAACCTCTGCATCCCGGCCTCAACATCCGGCCAGGTCAGGGTCTTCTCGCATATCGGAGCGATAGGCTCCTCAAACCGCCCTATCCCCCTCAAATGCTGAATCCTCTCCGCCACTGACCACCCTCTCTGTACCGCATGGTCCCGATATACATCCAGGAAGAGCTCTATGTTATCGTCGTCGAACTCAGGCGCAGGTTCCCTCCTAGGCGGCCTGTTGTGCTCGTCCCTCCCAGGCGCCCTCTGGGGCCCCTGTCGTGACCGTGCGTCCCTCCTGCCCCTCTGCATGACTGCCTTCGAAAAGTCAGATCTGCAGACAGCAACAGGCACACAGCAGGGTCAGCAACTAAGCCCATTAGCTTAGGAAATCCCCCATACATTCTACGCCCATCCACCCTAGTCATCCCTCTATCTGATCCAGCCAAAAATGTGTGATATCTGGGCAATACTCTATTCCTAAACATGCCTCGTGGTCCCTTACCTATTCTCTGGCTACGAACTTCTTCAGTCTTGTCCCTGATACCCAGTCATGCCACCCCGCTCCATCCAACTCCTCGATCTGATAGGCCCCGAACTCGCCACACCGCATGATTCTATAAGGTCCCAACCACCGTTTATCGAGTTTCCTGGACCATTGCTTTTCTAGTGAGGAGTCATATAGCAACACTGTATCTCCAACTTTCAGCGGATCCTTTCTTACATGGGTCATCTTGTTCCATCTCATCTTGTCCTCCATGTGGCTCCTCTCTACCTGACCAGCGGCCTCTCGCAACCTTTCCTCAGCAGCTCCCACTTGCCGCGCCCGAATATCGAGCAGTTCTTCAAAGGACAGGTTCACTTCCAAGTCCTGACGCCTCCACGTCTTCATGAAACTTTCTATGGGAAAGGTGGCATGCCTCCCATACCATAGTGTGGCTGGCGCGTACTTGGTAGTCCTTTTTACTGTAACGTTCTCTACAAAGAAAGCCGCTCGCAGGAACTTCGGCCACTGACCGGGCCTACCTTCCATCCACTTAGCCAAGAGGTTTGTGATGGTACTGTGCCCCCTCTCCACAGGTGCGTTCGCTTGAGGGTGCGCGGCCGAAGTATAGTTAGCCACTACGCCATACCCCGCAAGCAAGGTTCGCACCTCATTGCAGGTGAACTCCGATCCTCGGTCCATCACGAACTCTTTGACAAGTACTCCTCGATGCAATTTGCCAACACTGGGCAAGTCTTCGTCCGGATAGCCCGACCGTCCACAAACCCTGTAAGGTTATCCCGTGCATCGAAGATGTAATTACACCCATTTTCCTCACCTAGTATGAACAACAGGTCCAGGTGTATGACCGCACCCACTTCCCTCTCCAACCTTGGGTGCAGGGGTTCTCCTGGCCTTTGCGCTGACCTTTCCTGGCAAGGTATACAAGACTGGCAATACTTGATGACCATAGTCAACATCCCATCCCAATGGTAAAGTTCGCTTATCTTTGCGCATGTGGTACCTATCCCTCTGTGCCCCCCGACTATACCATCATGTAGGGCTGCTATAATATCGATTTGGTGGTTCCTCCCACATACAATCCTTTTAGGATTTCCGACCTGCCGCTTTATAAACAGATGGCCATCTCTTACTATGTATTGGTGCCTCATCTTCTGCGCTTTAGCACTTGCGTCCCAGTCCCTTATCTCACATGACAGTAGTAGCCCCAACTCCCAGTAGATCCAGTCATATTCTTTCGCGCGAAAAGCCTCCCTGATCTCTCCCTCCTCGAACTTATCGTCCTGGCTTTCAGGAACCACAATTTCACTTTCCTCAGGACTGAATGAGCCCCTCTGGTCAAAGCTCCCTTGCAGGAGCGTATTAGTGAGCAGATACATCCCTCCTATTAGCTGCTCATGCTCCTCCACCTGAGTTGGGCATTCCTCTATCGTCCTCACTTCCTTCGCCAGACTGTGTGTACCTGCCAACGCCAACTTCATCATCCAGCCAACATCCTTGCTTCCCCACGGATCTTCCTCCTGAAAGGGCTTGAGGACTAACTCTTCCTTTTGCTCGTACCCCTTTGGCGCTAGCCATATGGGGTGACTGACACAGCTGGGTACTCGCAGGGACCATTCGTTTATGTGGAGGCGGACGTCCTCCTCTTGATCCAAGAACCCATCAACTGGCGGGGTGTCTTCTATCGATTCCTGATCCGATCCGTCCCAGTTGATGCGGCTTAACCCATCTGCCCGGTTCTTGTTCCCTGGAATCCTTTCCAACTCGAAATTAAACATTCAAATGAAGGTCAACCATCTCGCGACGGTTGGGTCAGATGGAGTATAATTCTTCAGGGAACATGCAAGTGCAGTAGGATCCACCCTCAAAATGAGCCTTCTGCCGAAAACATAGTTTCGAAAGGTCCTCAGGCAGTGGAGTACCGCCAGTGTCTCCTTCTTAAACTGAGAGTAGTTCCTCTCAATTGTATTGATGGTGCGACTTTCAAACCTTAATAGCCTCTCCTTTCCTTCAGCGTCCGCCTGAATCAGGACCCCTCCCAAGGCAGTTGGTCCAGCGTCCGTCTCAATGACGAATGACCTTTCCTCCGTGGCTTCATAGTTTGGCGCTCCCAACACCAAGCCTCCTTCCTTAAACTCTCCTTTCATCCTATCGACCGCCTCTTCCTGGTCTTCACCCATGACCCATTCCTGGTCCTGACGCACCAATTTCCTTAAGAGTTCCGTCTTTGTGGCAAAATCCTTCACGAAGCTCCTCCAAAATCCACACGTCCCAAGGAAACTCCTCACATCCGTTATCGAGCGGAAGGGCACTGGCCACTCAATGATCTTGTCTGTCTTCTTCACATCAGGCCTTCACCCACTCTCATTACAGACAAAACCTAAAATTGTGGCCTCCCTCATACAATGTTTCGACTTTGGGCCACTTGTCGTCAGGTTGTGTTCCTCCAATAAACTCAGAACCTGATCGATGTCCCGGACATGCTTCCAGACGAAGCGCCTTACTCCAGGCATCACCTCATCTTCCTCCTTTTCCTTTGGACCTTTGATCGCCAGGTCATCGATATAGGGTTGGGTGATATGTGGACTAACCGTCTGCATGACTTTAATCATGTGCCTTTGTACCATTGCCACTGCATTGGTCCATCCCTGAGGGGCTACATTCATATGGATCAGCCCCCTCGGCGTATGCATCGCCATCACCGGCCTATCTGGCGGGTATACAGGAAATTGGTCATACCCATAATAGACGTCTATAAGTGAAATTATAGGTCTTCCTGCACATGATTCTGACAGGGCGTCCGCGTTTGGCAACCCTCCCGCGTCCCACAACGTCACCGCATTCAATCGCTGCAAGTTCTGCACCCACCTTAGCGTCCCGTTTGGCTTGATAAAACAAAACCAAGGGGAGACATAAGGCCCACTGGAGTAGTCGGCCACGTGCGTCCGCATCTTGCCGTCAAGGTAGTCCACCACCTTCTTCTCCTCATCCGGATTCGGATATCGCGTGCCCCTTAGATCCCATGGCTCGTGTGGGACGGTGTGGATTTGTATAATTGGAATCTTATCCACATCCAACCTCCCACGCTCGTCATCATTAAACGCATACGCGCGATGTCTCTTCTTCATCGTCTCCACCATTAGGGCCTTCTCTTGGGGTGAAAGGAAGCCGGGTTCCCCAACTATCAGCTCCCCTTCATTCTCACTGCTGATACGGCACGGCCCGGCCAACGCGCGCTCCTGCATACGCCGTATCAGCCCTCGCTCCCGTTCGTAATAGGCTTCCTCGTCCTCTGTGACAAGCACAGGGACTGGGCGGCTCTTCTTATTTATGGTCTTGTACCGCCTTTGGGAGCCCTGCTTAAGCCCTCCCCTAAAAAAGGTCGACTTGTCGCTCGGGCCTGGGCCATTACAGGGCCTCCCCTCCCTCCTGGAAGCCGATATATCAGCTTCACTTCTCCCACCTGAGGGTTCTCCAAAACCTACTCCCTAAGCGCCTTGATGGCCTCAGGATCCGCCATGTCGTGTGCCAACACCACTTCCATAGCCTTGTTCACATCTCTAAGGCTCAGTGTCAGCACCTCGGCCCTTTCCTCCTCCTTGGGCACTTCCCAAAGCCTCCTTCGCTCGTTCTTTGATTCCTCAAAGGTGAATGAGCCGATATTAGGTCTATTCCTTCCGCTCCCCGGCCCCCGAGTTTCGGCAAGTGATAACCTCATAGTTCCCGCACGCCGGGTCACATAGGAGCAGGATCATCGTCCCGTCGTGCTTGTTGAAGATTAGCATCTCAGTTCTACACAAGAACGACCTCCCCAGAAGGATGGAATGATCGACATCGGGCATGACGAAGAAGCAAGTCCTAGCCCGCATCTTCCTAATCTCTATGATCACATTGGACGCAGTGCCGCAAAAAGCAGCCTTGCAATTGACGCCATGCAACATGCCATGGTCCGGACGGTCGATCTCCATACCCAGCATCACCGCCTCCTTTTCCCTGATGATGTTCATCTCTGCGCCCGTGTCCACCATCCCGGTGCACTTCTGGTTCTTTATTACCAAATCCACCTTCCCGAACGCCACACACTTCCAATCCATCATTGTCCCTACCTCAGTCCACTCTACCTCCCTGGGCAGGATCGTACTCAGATGGACATTAGGCACCAACCTTCGCGAGAGTCGCCCTTTCAGCTCACCACGGAGCCTTGGCGCCGACGCCAGGATGTCCTTTAGGTTCATCAGGTCATTATGGCCTTCCAAGAGCTTGTCCACCATTCGCTCCATATCAAAGCCTTCCTCCATCCGGACCACGTACTTCTTCCTCTTAGGCACGCTGTCAGGCAGGCTTGGCTCGGCCTCCTCCTGGGCTCCTCTCTTCCTGGCCCTTAGCTCTGCCCGCCGGTTCTCTTCTTGTCGGAGCCTCTCATCCTCTTCGTCGTCATCCGCTTCCTCTTCCTCCGGAACCTCTACCACCTCCTTTCTACGTCCTGGGTCAGGCTCCTTTCGAGGGGGTGCCTGACTGGGCGTGCTTGGACTTTTGACTAGGTCCGGCCTTGTTCTGGCTCCTGGTCCGTGCCGCCTATGGCACCCTCCCATGCGACGTGGGGGGTCTGTAGGTCATACCCGACCTAGGGCCCGTCCCTACGGTCGCAACTCTTGGGTACCCCTGTTGTCCTGACGAAGGCTTAGGTCCGGAGTCATAGAGGAAGACCTTAGGCAGGTTGGTTTCCCATCTTAGGGCCTCTTCACATAGGGTCTGCAACTTCTGCTGGTACCTCCCCACCTTTCCCAGCAGATCCTCCATCTTCTCCAAGATGACTATGGTCGGCTCTCTTTCATCTTCATCTGACTCGACGACTATCGGCTCCTCCCTTACAGTCCCTGCCTTTAGTCGCTGAGTAACCTCCTCGCTATCGCCCACAATCTCCTCGATTCTTATGGCCGGATCCTCTTTCTCCTGCCACATCCTGAACATGGCCGGGGTTACTGGTGGCCCTGCCACCGCTCGCGTGAGAGCCTCTTGCCTGATCCCTCCCGGGATCTTGGGGTTAATATGCTTTCCCCATTTATCAAATATATCTCTGTCCATACAGGAGGAGATTAGCTGCTAGCTCATCATCCCGCCGCTGCTGGCAGAATCGTATGGTGCGTCCTACGGCGCTACAGTGTCAACAGGTGGCACTCCGCCAATCAAAGCGGGGCCCCCCATATCCTTGGCCCCCCTCCTGGCCGCCTTGGCCACCTTGCTTTTGGCCCCCTTGACCATTCCAACCACCCCCCCGATCCCCACCATTTTTTCCTCGTCCCCGGCCACCGCCTCCTTGACCCCCTTGGCCTCGGCCTCCATTGCCTTGGCCGCCTTGCCCATGGTTTCCTTCCCCGGCCACACTAGCCTGCGAGGCTTGTTGGGAGGGCGGCGGTTCGGCCGCAAACTGGCCTTGAGTCGCAGGGTAGCTCGGGGGGCCCATACTTGCCGACGGGCCCGAGTAGGGGACTATCTGTCCATCATGGGCTTGACTCCCTCCACACGAGGTACAGTGGTTACAACTGGGTCAGGGCGCGAGCTGACAATGCGGCATCCAGTGCCCACAAGCTGGCAGCTGCCCCATGCATGACGCCCCAGCTGGCGCTGGCGCCGTCGTGGCGGCAGGTGGCACCGCGGCAATTGCTTGCGGGGCTTGCCCCTTTCCTGATCCTTGACCCCCCATTAGCAAATTGCGCTGCTTTCTCTGGGCTTTAGTCAGGATCAAGGAGCCCGTCTCTTCACCGCCGTAGTCCTCGCGTCCAGCCTCCGCGTCCACTGCCCCGGATGCTCGGCCTTGGGCCACGGTCACCCCTCTCTTTTGCACTTCCGCCTCATTATCATATCCCAAAGCCGCCAGCACGTCCGTGACGATCGTCTTCACCCCTGGAGTCCCAGATGCGGTGGCGTCCCTTTCCTTTCTCTTGCGCCTCTGCAGCCGCATCTGGTGCTGCTCCACCTGGTCCAGACTCCCCTCTTCCACTCCTTTGTCGATAGTGGCCCAGGTGAGCTTCTCACTTCCCCCTCCATGGCTCGCTAACTCCGCAGCCTCCGAGCCAGTAAACAAACCCAAAAATATGGCCCATTGCGTCTCTTCAGAAATCTCATGCACCTTCCTCGCCTTTCTCTTGAACTCGTGCACGAACGCCCCGATCGTGGAGAAGTCGTCTTTGTTCATGGCTTTCAAGTCTGCCATGGTCAACAAGCCATCCCCCAGCCTGTACTTTCTTAGCATTAGGTCCCTGAACCTTGCCCAGCTGCCATTTGCGGCGTCCACCAGCCTACCCACCTCCTAATGGTGGCTATGAAGGGCGTATCTCATAATCCGCTGGAATCTTACTTCATCCGCCAATCCTACCAATGCCTGCTCAACCAGGTCTAGCCAATCGGACACCCGCTCCCCTTTGAAATGGAATGTATCAACCTTCGGGACATTGCTCGGCGCTCTCTCGCGCTTATCCAAGGCATCAATGAGGTCGTCGAGCGTTACGAGCTTTCTCCCGCCGTCCGCCATCTCCCCCCACATCTTTTTGGTTGACTGCCTTCGGCTTCAGTCCCCTTGTTATGAGAAACGATAGGACAAAAGATTCCACTCAGCAGTCTAATCCATCACGACCCTATCGGGCCGACCACTTAAACACCCGACGCTCTAGACCTCGCATACACTTATTTTCCTATTTCCCTTAGGCTCACCTAGATAAGGTTCATCCTCACTATAGAATTTCCCCACACATTCGCCTCATCCACACCATCAGCCATCCCGCCAATCAATCGATATTCACACTCGCCACCATATAGACCACCATACAATCCATCTCATAGTCCTACGCTTATCAACCCACGTGCCTAGTTCTCCCTCATTCCCATACCCGGATGTCGTTCCACCAGGGACAACGGTAGGCTTCCGCGCATCGGTCCGGCACCGCACGTGGCAGCGCGGGACCCTCTCGGTCGCGGCACGCAGGAGTTGGACCAACCTCGACATGAACACACAAATGGAGCTTCCTTAGGCCGCTCCGGCCGAGTGCGCCAGCCATACCTCTCGCGAGCCCCTACGACAGGATAGGTCCTACGCGAGGTATAATTTTTCCTCCACCTGCAGGAGCTGTCACCTCCCTTCGGTGGGCGTATCCCCGCCAAGCTACCAATCCAGAATACGAAAGCTACTCAGTTGCAATCGCAGAGGTGGACCAGCCGATGACATTTCAAGTTCATTGTAGCATAGGTGGGCACGCGCGGTAATACGCCTATCGGACCCGCACGCGAACCGACATCTGGGGGGGCTGAAGTCCCAAGCGCGGCTCGTCGTCGGTCGACTAGGACGCATCCCACACACCACGCCCACACCACTCTACGAACACACAAAAAGAAACACACACACATATGCACGAAACGACACAACACACACAACGCGACAACGCTCCTAGCCCCTTCAGTGGCCATCCCATAACTTTCCACTGCGAAAATTGGATAGGCGTCGCACGCGAGACTTAGTATAAAATTGCGCAGACGCAAGGCCTACTCATATCGACTAGCAATGCAAACATACACAAGCAGTCGCAATGATGGCGAACCATGTAGTACCCATACTCGCGCGGCCCTCATTAATCTCGAGGGTCGCGTTCGACACTCAAGTGTCAGCTGACACGCGCCTTGAGGGTTAATCTCTCGACGCCAGACTACCGCCATGCGCGGTTGAAGACCACGCACCCGCTTCTGCACTCTGTGCAGAGCGGGTGGTACACAGGTCCATAGTTGTGGTGGCAGCCGTTTCTTGCAGCCGTGGGGGTAAGTCCTTCTCCAGGCCTGGGCGGAAGTCAGTCAACCCCAACTAATCTCCGCACTCATACCCCTTGCTTTAGCCATGCAAGCCTCAACCTCATGTCCAACCAACCATAATTAAACACTCAGTACCTTTGTCAAATGGACATTCAATAAAAG
>BFEA01000443.1:1154317-1182486 GCA_003427395.1 Chara braunii
GATTAAGGGAGGCTGCATTGGAAGTATAAGCGCAAGGGCGTTAAGAAGAATCCGGTGACAGTTTTGATAGAGAAAGATTACAATGAGGCATTAGAAAAGGAGAGAAAGATAATTAAAAGATTAAGGGAGGCTGCATTAAAAGGAGGGAGAATTACCCTAGAGAGGTTCAAGATAATGAAGGCAGGGGCCGATGACTTCCTTCTGCCAGCTAAGAGGGATTTCATATATGAATTATGTCAGAAATACAATGGTGCCTTTTCCTTTAATGATGAGGAGAGGGGACGACTGAACGTTGACATGATCAAGATGGTCAAGATCTGGACCGTTCCTCACACACCTTGGAATGATAGACCCACAAAGTACGCTCAAAAGGAAGAAAAAAAGGTAATGGAGTACATAAACCAGAAGATCGCCTCCAATGTTGAGGAACCACCTGATGGAGCTTACGCTAATCACTGGTTTTGCTTTTGGAAGCCAGGTGATGGTCTGCGCTGGATACAGAATTTGCAAAAGTTGAATTCGATAACGGTTCGCGATGCGGGTAGTTTACCCTACGCGGATCTGTTGGCCGAGTCCTTTGCCGAAAGGAGCATCTACCCCCTAATAGACTTGTACTCTGGCTATGACCAATTTTCGATAGACCCTACTAGTCGACCTATAACCGCCATGCATACACCTAGAGGCCTCATACAAATGTGTGTGGTGCCTCAAGGGTGGACGAATGGGGTTGCGGTCGTCCAGCGAGACATGCTGAAGGTCATGGAGGACATATGCCCAGAGGTTACATTCCCATACATTGACGACAATCCAGTTAAAGGACCGAAGGAAAAAGATGAGACTTTAGTGGATGGTCGAGTCAGGCAGTTTGTATGGGAACATGCGCAGGGAGTAGCGAAAGTACTAGAAAGGCTGGCTGAATACAACCTAACAGCCAGCGGACCGAAATTATTACTGTTCCAAAGGGAGGTAACGATCTTAGGTTTTAGGTGTTTCTTGGAAGGAAGAAGCCCCGATCCGAGGAAAGTGGATAAACTCATGAACTGGCCTATGCCTCTAAAAACGGTTGGGGAAGTAAGGAGCTTCCTAGGGGTCTGTAGCTTTTGGAGGATCTTCATCCCCGGGTTTGCCAAGATAGCCGAGCCCCTTAGAGAGATGGTGCGACAAAGAGCTGGCGTAAAGTGGTCTGACCAAAGAGAGAAGGTTGTGCGGACACTTCAAGATAAGTTAAGAGATGGCGGGATCGTATTAGGAGTACCCTACTTTAACGCTGAAAAGGAGAGGTATTTTATCATCGAAGCCGACAGCGGCCTAATAGCATTAGGAGGGGTGCTCGTGCAACGAGATGAGAATGGTAAATAAAGGTCACTTAGATTTGAGAGTCGCACCCTTAATTCGGTTGAGAGAGGCTATATTCAGTTCATGAAGGAGCTTCTGACAATCCTGCACTGTCTCAGGGTATTTAGACACTATGTTATGGGGCGGAGATTTATCCTAAAAACGGATTCCACAGCGGTAATTGGAGCTGTTAAGAGACATCAACAAGTAGATGCTACGGTCAATAGGTGGATAGCTCACATATGGACGTATGATTTTGTATTAGAGAAGGTACCTACTGAAAAAAATCGAGCCGATGGGCTGAGCCGCGTAGAATGGGGATCAATAGATAATGAATCTCTTGAGAAGGCACCCTTCGTTGACGAATTCCTTATGGAAGACGATGATGAAGGACTGCCTCCAACTCCCAGTTGTTATACAGCCTCAAGCATAGCAACGAGCAGGGAAGACTGCTCGGGGGAAAAGGAAGACCCTTACCTCCATTACCTCCTAACTCAAGAGGATGAGGAGGAAGGATGGTATGGGATGGTAGAACAAGCTGCTGTTGCAGCTCATGAACTAGCAAAAAGTTCAAGGATGGTTGAACGAAGGCTGAATGAGATAGAGGAAGAGCCGGAAGACCCTAAACAAGATAAGGACACTAAGGAGAGATTTAAGAAGGATGAGTATGATGGGGAATATGAGAGGATCGGTATGGTAATGAGCAGTAATCGGTTGGACGAATTTTATCATGAGAGAACAAAGAGAACCTTTAGTCTGCGTAGGGGTTACCTTTTTGTGGATGCTAAGGAAGGACTACCGCCACTTAGACTAGTGTGTGGTAAGGAAAGGCAACTAGAGGGGATCACCGCACAGCATGAGGGTCTAGCAGGGGGTCATAGGGGTGTTGATGCTACATACTATAAAGTATCTCGACTATATCACTGGGATGGTCTAAGGGATATGGTTATGAGATATTGTAAGTCATGTGAAGCCTGTTAGAAAAGGTCATCTATGAGATTGATTGAACTCTTATACCCCACTGTTCTTGTTGAACCTGGCAGTATTGTTCACCTTGATCTAATTATTATGCCACCTGGTAAGGATGAAATGAAATATGTACTAAACATGAGAGATAACATGTCTTGTTATGTTGAAGCAAAAGCCATCCGTAAGAAAACCGCAAAGACAGTGGCAGATTGGATTGAGTAAATCTACTTGAGGTACCCCTTCATACGTGAGTTTGTGGCTGACCAGGGATCAGAGTTCAAAAACGAGATGGTCAGGAGACTCATGTTCAGACTTGGAGTCAGGATCAGATTTGTGACACCATATCATCTTCACGCTAATGCCCCAGTAGAGAGAGGCCACAGGACACTGAAGGATGCTATATCGAAATGGTGCCAATGCGACTCCAGGAACTGACCATCTTTCTTAAGGGTGGCAGTCTATGCTGACAATGTGACTGTCAAACGGACTACAGGTTCTGCGCCCATTACACTCTGGTATGGCAGATATGCTACTTCTCTCATTGTGAACCTGGTTGAGACCTGGACCCATGAGGCACAAAAAGAGTCGTACTCCACAAAGGAGTTACTGAGGCTGAGGATCAGGCAGATCAAGGAAGTGGATGAAGCCATAATTGAGTCCACAAAGAGGATATCAGATGGCAGATTATCTGATCAGACACGGTGGAACAGCAAGAGGTACATCAGGAAGGAACGACTTCAGGTCGGAGATATTGTACTTCTACATGTTACATCTCTCGAGACACAGTGGACCAAGAGATTGGAGGCCAGGTGGATGGGACCATTCAGGATAATCAGAGAGGTTGAAGGGAAGGCCTATGAGTTAGCAGAGATGGATGGTACGAGATCTCATGGTACAGTATCCGGCTCCCGGCTCCGAAAATTCATACTTAGAGACGCAGATTTGATTCCGAGTTCGGGCAGAGTGATGAGGCGAGGCCCGAGAGCCGTCTAGCATCAGCCTAAACATGCTGAGGCGTGGCCAGTGTGCCCTCAGCATTTGTTGGGACGTGGTGAGAGTGTCGCGCCAGCTTCAGATGATTATATGCTGGGATGTGGACAGTGTGCCGCCAGCTTCAGTTGACGACGATTATATGTTGGGATGTGTACAGTGTGCCGCCAGCTTCAGTTGATGACGATTATATGCTGGGATATGGACAGTGTTGCCGCGAGCTACAGATGATGATGATTATTGGCTGGGATGTGGCCAGTGAGCCGCCAGCTATCGATGATTATGAGCTGGGATGTGGACAATGTTGCCTCCAGCTACAGATGATGATGATTATTTGCATGGGACGTGGCCAGTAAGCCGCCGGCTATCGATGATGATTAAGAGTTGGGACGTGGCCAGTGAGCCGCCAACTATCGATGATGATTATGTGCTGGGACGTGGCCCGTGTGCCTCCAGCAGCAGCTGACAGTCGGTTGCTATGATTATGATATGATTTCGGATGTCGGAGTTGGATACAAGCAGCCTATGATGGCTCGGCTCATTGGTGGACTTATGTGTCTGCCGGGCCCAGATTGGCCCCAGTCTTGCATGTATGTGAGTTAAACTTTTAAAATTTCAGTTCATTGCATTGTATCTGGCTTGTCATGTGTCAGTCCTGGGACATGCCTGGGGGATTGGGAGCCAGTTTATGGGATTTCAGTTCTTGCCTCTTATTGTATTTTATTTAGTCTGAATGACATTTATGAAATGAATGGCTGTGGGATAAAGTAAAATTTGTTTTCTTCCTCTTATAAGTCAGTGCTCAGTTGATGGGGCAACCTTCTAGTACGATTGCGTAAGGAGGATTGCCTGGCATCATCTGACACAAATTGATTAGCTATCTCTGAAGGAGGGTGACATTTGGCCTCGTGAAGTGTTCCCTTGGCAAGAGACTCAGCATCGTCGAGATGGGGTTCCTCTCTAGACGGGCCTTCGCGCTAAACGCTACCAAGCTCTAAAGGGATAGGTAATTAATCATGTGTCATAATCGATGGAGTGATCTGTCCGATCATGTGATCGGGCAAAGATCACTTAGCATCGTACCGGATTGAGGCTCGCTGCATTCTTCATGCTGGAAGGAGTGTTCCCACTACGGGCGTCGGGCTCTCGCAACGGTTCCCCGACAAGAGTCTATCCATAGTGGCGTCCCCTGCGGTGTTAGCACTTGCGTCCTTCATGAAGAGGCGGAGAGTTTTTCGACTGCGCCTCCTGAGCAAGAGATGATTCCCTGAAGCAGGTTCTCACAAGGTCCAGAGGCTAGCTGGGTCAGCGGGGTGTCTGAGCCATAGTGGCAGATAACTTCGGACCCTAGGGTGGCTAGCCGTTCCTCAGGTCATCGTATGGTGATCTGGTCCGCCTGCTAGAAAGGAATGAGGCATCATGAGCCTCTCCCAGTCTAAATCCGATATTTGGCTGATCAAGGTGGTGGACTCCTACTATCATTCTAATCGGGGTGTCTCTCGGGAGCAGTGTCTCCAGGGGCATTCCCTTGGCGCCGAGCCAAGCCAGGTATCCACAGCCCAACTGGCAACAGGGCCATTATGGCCTCCTAGCCCACTGTTGCAAAGCTTAATTGTGGACTCGCTCTGACTCACCAGCAGTGTCTGGCTGGGCGTTGGCTGGCTTCCCCCAAAGTAGCAAGAGTCGGGCGCTAGAAAGAAGTCGAGCGAGTAGACCGAGGTTCTGAAGTCGACTAAAGAGTTTTCGCGCCATGGGTCTGCACTCATCGGAGTGAGAGCTTCATGAAGGGGTGTGCGGCTCCCCGTGAGCTGTTCTGAGCAAGGGCTCAGAGGGAGGTCGGGCCGCCATGACTGGGCATCAGGACTAACTTTGCTCTGCTTGCCGGGTTGGGTCAACGGAGGAGCCCAACAGGGCGAGCGGGGGCACTCTCGGAAGGCCGAAAGGTAAGACTCTGAGAGTGAGTGAGGAAGGGGTGTCGGCAAGGGTCTTTAGGAGAGATCGTTCTTTTTTTCGTCTTTCTTTTGAGGCATGACTTGACATCTGTTTTGCAGGTACCCTACAGCCAGACGAAGACAACGAGGTTTGGTATGACCCGACAGTGAGCGGCACAGAGCCGGCAGACGAAGACAACGGGGTTTGGTATGACCCGAGAGTGAGCGGCACAAAGCCGGCAGACAGAGAGAAAGGGGTTTGTTATGTTCACCCCTTATGAGGCAGCCTTCGGTCTAGATGACCTGGATGATCCTGGATGCGATGATTGGTCTCATATCCGCCCGTGGCTGAGATATCGATGAGGGTTATGCTGTACTGATGGGCAGTAGGGATGAGATGGACTGATTCAGTGATGATGAGACGTGCAGGCCAGGATTGAGACTTGGACTGCTAGACCAGACCTAGTGATGGGGTTAGGTCTAAGATTGAGGATCGATCATGATGATGCATGAGGCCAAACCTAATGAAAGGTTTGACGTGAGATTGAGGCTGATTCAGTGATGCAAGAGAACGGGATTGTTAGTATGATTGGGCTGCATGAGCAGTCATGATACTTGCGTGCGGTGACTACACCACGCAAGTCTGATAAGGTTAATTCCTTCTTGATTTTGATGGTGGCTTGCACCAGTGGTCCATGCCTTATTGAGTGAGCACTCAAGCCCTAGCGGGCGAGCACCCTGATGATTGGGGATATAGTCTATATGATACCCCTGTATATCAAATAGCATACAAGGCCGCATAGCTCGAGTTGGCATATGAAGAACAGCGCAAGTATGAGGCACAAGCGATGGTTGGGCGGCGCAGCCTAGTGGGCGATGGGCGGTTCTGGTGCGCGTGGCAACGGCGGTGGCGCAGGGCGAGGCGGCTGTGGTAGGACGGTGAGCTGGCGGGGAGATGGCTGAGTAGAGGAAGAAGGGTGGTATGGTGAAGGGTATGATCAAGAGGGCGGATTGAAATGTGGAGGCGGAGAGTCGTAGCACTGCTCGTATTTATATGCATAGTACATCATAGACCTAGACGACGTGCGCTCACGCCAGTCCGCTGAGCGATGGCGCAAGCACGTTCCTCCCCATCTCACCTCCTCCTCCTCCTCTTCGGATCTCTCCCCTTCGTATGTCAGATCGATCAGTCGATCTGGCGCTTTCCCCTGTCGACCCCCTCTCCCACGTCCAGCGTCCGAGCCTCGCGTCTTTAGCGCCATGGCAAAACTGATTATCTGCACGATGATAAGAGTTGCGCAACGATAAGCTCTGCACGACGATGAGCGCTAGTGCGATAAGAGCGCAAGCAAATCGAGAACGATGAAGGCAACGGTAATAGCAAGATCGTAATAGCGCCTCGCACTCGACGATATGAGTTCGAGTGTGAATGGCGAGAATGAGTAAGCTATTAGGCCTTTATAGTGGCCTGAACCTGACGAGGACGCCAGGAATGGGGTCTGGTATGGTTGTCGGAAGATGATCTGGCGCAACAACGGAAATTGACTCGCCACGGTCAACTTCCGCGCTGCGTTAAAATTGCGTCCGCAGTCATGGTCAAGCTTGGCCCTAACGCATCGATTAGATTTCCCCTGGGCTGAAACCGAGGGAAAGACGGCGCGACGGTACGGTCCCCTTGAGACCTGGTCTTCCTCGTTGGACTGGACCGACGCGACCGCAATGGGTCAATTAGTAGGGTCCGGTCCAAACGACACTTGAAACAGACCAAGGGTTAGCGAGATAATTAAGATTGACCGGTTGGGACAAGATCGACACGACCTAGTAACGTGGCCAGGAAAGGAACAGCCCTAAGTAAGCCATATAGATGAACAGCCAGACCCGAATAATTAAAATAGGGTCATGTGCTATTTTTAACACGGGACTGACTGTTCGTTTCCCAAAGTCGGGCCTGCATCAGTCCCGTTTTAAGAATAACATAGCCCCACGCTATTTTTAGCGTGAGACTGACTGTTCATCTACCCGGGACTGGGCCTACGCCAGTCCCGTTCTAAAAATAGGACTGACTGTTCATATCCCCAGGTCGGGACTGCTGCTATTTTTAGCATAGGCCTGGTCTAGAGTTTGACCACAGTCCCGACCATGGGACTACAGCACAGCCCTGATCTCTTGGCCTCTCCATTATAAAAGAGATGCCACGTCACCCAAGGGGACAGATCAACATACGTGGCGCACGCGGCTGGAGCACTTCAGCCCTGACGGAACGGCAAGAGGCGGAGAGCATGAGTCAAAGATCAGCGACTTGCCAACAGGAGTAAGAGAGGAACACGGAGCAGGAGGCAAGAGAGTCGAGCGGAAGGCAAGCCTGGGAAGGGATAAGGAAAGGGGGGGGGCAAGACTGACCTCCCACTTTCCCTTTCTCATTACTTTTCTTCTCTCTCTTCTCATCTTCTCTTTCACTCCCTCTTCTTTCCAACCGCCTCTATTTCCTTTTCACTCACCCTCCGTGAGCTGTGTACGTGCCATATCTGATCTTAGAGCACTTGCCTGAACTTTGTATATGATTGGTCATAAACTCTGAGCTCACCCGCTGTATCTGAGGGTCGTGATCAAATTGTGTGTTTGGGCACACTTGAGAGTTGAAACCGAACTGTATCTGCGCACACTGTATTTAAGGGCAACTTTTGACTATGTCCGCGCAACTGCATTAGGCACCTAGGAAACAAGACGATTTTGAGACTGCCAGCGCAGTCCCTCTAAGTAAACAAGCCGATTTTGTAGACTGCCAACGCAGTCCTGAGTAAACAAGCCGATTTTGAGACTGCCAGCGCAGTTCCTGTGAGTAAACAAGACGATTTTGAGACTACCAGCACAGTCCCTCTTAGTAAACAAGACGATTTTTGAGACTGCCAGCGCAGTCCTGAGTAAACAACTCGATTTTGAGACTGCCAGCGAAGTCCCTCTGAGTAAATAAGCCGATTTTGAGACTGCCAGCGCAGTGCCACTGAGTAAACAAGCCGATTTTGAGAGTGTCAGCACAGTCCCACTGAGTAAACAAACCGATTTTGAGACTGCTAGTGGAGTCATACCGAGTATCAAGCCGATTTTGAGACTGCTAGCACAGTCATACCGCGTATCAAGCCGATTTTGAGACTGCTATGGCAGTCATACCGAGTATCAAGCTGATTTTGAGACTGCCATCGCAGTCACGCTAAGTAACAAGTTGATTTGGAGACTGCTAGCGCAGTCGCACATAGTATCAAACCGATTCTGAGCCCACATGTACAGCCATACCAAATATTAAGCTGATTCAGACTTTGTTTTGCGCAGTCACACCAGGCAGATCGCACGGTCACATTGAGCACTTCGTTGTTCGCAGCATGCGCACCACACTTGAGAGTCATATCTGAACAGTGCGCCGATCGCACCAAGTTGTGCGCTGTTCGCACCATGCTTAAAGGCCATATCTGAATAGTGCGCCGTTCACACCATGTTGTGCGCTGTTCGCACCATGCTTTAGGGCCATATCTGAGAGCTATATCTGAACTGTGCGTCGTTCGCAACAAGCTGGGCGTTGTTCGCAGCATGCTTGAGGGCCATATCAGAGGGCCATATCTGAACAGTGTGCCGTTCGCACTATGTTGTGCGCTGTTCGCACCATGCTTGAGGGCCATATTTGAGGGCTATGTTGTGCGCTGTTCGCACCGTGCTTGAGGGCCTAATCTGAGGGTCATATCTGAACAGTGCGCCGTTCGCGCCATACTTGAGAGCCATTTCTAAACAGTGCTATTCGCAAGTGCTATTTTTGAAATGTGCTATTCGCAAAGGGTCATTTATGAATAGAGCTATTCACAAGTGCCATTTCTGAACAGTGTTATTCGCAAAGAGCCATTTCTGAATAGTGCTTTTCGCAAGTGTTATTTCTGAACAGTGTCATTTCTGAACAGTGCTATTCGCAAAGAGCCATTTCTGTATAGTGCTATTCGCGAGTGCTATTTCTGAACAGTGCCATTTTGCAAGAGCTATTTTTCTGGACAGTGCCATTTCGCAAGAGTCATTTCTGAGCATTGTGCTATTCATCAGGGCCATTACTGAGCATCGTGTTATTTTTCAGGGCCATTTTTTAGCATTGTGCTATTTGCAACTGTGCGCTGTTGCGCACCGTGGTTGAGAACCATTTTGCTATTTGCATCTGTGCGCACTTGCGCACCGTGATTGAGAATCGTTTTGCTATTCGCATCTGTGCGCGGTTGCCCACTATGACTGAAAACTATTTTGTTATTCGCAATTGTGCGTTGTTGCGCACCATGACTGAGGGTCATTTTTTGTTGTTCGTAACTGTGCGTTGTTGCGCATCATGAGTGATGATCATACGTGACGAACTCCGAACCAGGGGTACCAGTGTTCGTTTCAACTGAGTACTTAATCTGCATTTGGTGACAATAATGGTCGGGCCCTAAGAGAAGGCCAAGTCTTGTGCACAGTAATCACTCCACCCTGTTACAAGCAGTAGTATATTGGCCCCAAGCAAAGATTGAATTTTGAATATTAATTTTAAGTGTGCGCCCGCGCTCGCCCAGATCAGATATTATTTTAAGTGCACGCCCGCGCACGCCTAGACCAGATATTATTTTAAGTGTGCGCTCATGCGCGCCCAGGCTTGAGAGTGCGCGCCCATGCGCGCCCAAGCTCGATATTGCTGTTAGAGTGCGCGCCCATGCGCGCCCAAGCTTGAGAGTGCGCGCCCATGCGCGCCCAAGCTTGAGAGTGCGCGCCCTTGCGCGCCCAAGCTTGATTTTGCTGTTAGAGTGCGCGCCCATGCGTGCCCAAGCTTGAGAGTGCGCGCCCATGCACACCCAAGCTCGATATTGCTGTTAGGGTGTGCGCCCATGCGCGTCCAAGCTTGAGAGTAAGCGCCCATGCGCGCCCAAGCTCGATATTGTTGTTAGAGTGCGCGCCCATGCGCACCCAAGCTTGAGAGTGTGCGCCCATGCGCGCCCAAGCTTGATTTTGTTGTTAGAGTGCGCTCCCATACGCGCCCAAGCTTGAGAGTGCGCGCCCATGCGCGCCCAAGCTCAATAATGCTGTTAGAGTGCACGCCCATGTGCGCCCAAGCTTGAGAGTGCGCGCCCATGCGCGCCCAAGCTCGATATGCTGTTAGAGTGCGCGCCCATGCGCGCCCAAGCTTGAGAGTGCGCGCCCAAGCTTGAGAGTGCGCGCCCATGCGCGCCCAAGCTTGAGAGTGCGTGCCCATGCGCGCCCAAGCTTGAGAGTGCGTGCCCATGCGCGCCCAAGTTTGGCATTGCGGTTAAAGTGCGCGCCCATGCGCGCCCAAGCCTGGAATAGCGGTTAGAGTGCGCGCCCGTGTGCACCCAGGCCAGATATTGCTATTAGAGTGCACGCCCCTGTGCGCCCAGGCTGGATATAGTTATTTGAGTGCGAGGCCGTGTGCACTTGCGCTGGATATGTGTGCGTACAGGCTAGATGCTGTCGTTTGAGTGCGAGCCCTTGTGCGCCCGAGCATAGGATTGCTAGCTGAGATGATTTGCCATCATGCTCCCGTTGATTTACTTCTTTGTTGATCAACAACACCTCATGCACATAATATATTCCCTCGCACGGGGAGCATTGGCAGTTCAGTCCCTGCACAGATGACCTGGCTCAGTGTAGCCCCAGTACATTCAACATTTGTGACTTGTCTCTGTGCATGAGATGTTCTACTGATCAGTTGCTCTTCAGCCGGGCCCTTCAGGCAGGCCTACTTGAGATTGTTGCTGTTCAGCCGGGCCCTTCAGGCGGTCCTAATCGAGATTATCGTTGTTTAGCCAGGCCCCTTCACGCGGGCCCACCTCTCGAGATTGTTGCAGTTTTTCAGCCAGGCCCTTTCAGGCAGGCCCTTTCTTCTTAGATAGTTGTTGTTCAGTCGGGCCCATTCAGGCGCGCTTTATATTGAGTTGCTGTTCAGGCGGGCCCATTCAGGCGGGCCCTATATCGAATTGTGGTTCAGTCAGGCCATTCAGACAGGCCTCCTTATTGAGTTGCTGATTGCCATCTGGTCAGGTCTTGGAGGGAGTATTTGCATTAGAGAGCATGCATTCCATCCAAGCTGGCCCGGCGTCGTGAGACTACCCCTAAGTGGGGTAGATTGATTGAGAGATTCTGCTATAGACATGCGGGACATCAGAGTTTCACTATCAGGGCTAATGAGTCCTCGACCTCAAGACACACACTCGTGATCACCTACTCGGTGAAGGGGGCAGAGACGGGAGTGACGGGCACCACATACGACAGGATTGCGGATTGCATATTTCGCAGGGAGAGCTATTGGAGGGACAACTGGCTGCACGTGGTGTTTCCTCGCGTACCTTCAGCTCCTGGGGGTGTGCTTTTCGATTTTGATGGATGCAACCCAAGCCCCTTAGTGAGCCCCGCAGCAAGGAGAAGAGGCGGAAGGATGACTGGATCCAGAGAGAGATAACGAAATCCAGAGTCCCAATCACTACATGTCAGCCGACCCTAGGTCTGAGACAGTTATTGGTCCCCCAAGAGGGAAGGGTCCGGTCCAATACCTCGGAGATGGCTATAGTCATTTGGTCGGGACAGACTTTGCTATGCAGGCTTATCGAAAGCCTCTTTACGGAGATCGCTTTCTCGAGGTTTCCTACATCTACTCCGGTGGGAGAGGACATATTGAGATATTGATTGGAGCTTCAGGCGATATCATTCTTGCGGAGGAGCTTTATCTCAGGAGCGTCGCAGATGAGGAGATGGCTAGATGCATGGCCTATATCTGCAAGATTGATCCAACAGCGCCTCTCGACATCAGCTACGTGGTTCCAGAGTCGATGGCCACGCGAGTTCTCAATGACGGGGCGCCAGACATGGAGTCCCAAACGACAGCATTTACTCACGAGGGGATGCCGCTTATTATCTTTGATTGAGGTTCTCTCTTTTCAGTCACTATTGATGTATTGCGACATTATTATTTATTAGTGACTGCAACCCTCTAATGGCTGCTCCCTGCATACTCAGTGTACTACTCTTCAGTCTCGTATCTTTGGTTATACTCTTGCAGAGTCTGGTTTCTGGTCTTCTCATTTTGTCAGTTTCAATTGCTCTATGATGCATGTATGTTATTTTCCTCCTTATTTTATACACGTTACACTCAAGGCAGCTTGAAGGACTCCTGAATGATAGGGAATCTGTTGACCTTGAGTCTATCCTTTATACGGGGTCAGGTGCAGGCGATAAACCCGAACGCCTCACTCTAAGCCGTGTCGCCGCTGGCAGGAGGGATAACCCTGACTACTCGGCTGTATGACAAAGTGTGACTGCCTCTGAACACACCTCTATTTTTATACCTACCAAAAATCCTGCGTGACAGCCTGAGAGTCCATCAACCCACTGAGCTCGGTACGGGGAAGGACATCTCACCGGACCCTTGGAGCAGTGGGGGCGCGACATCGGGCCCGCGATCGGACTCCCCCAACAAAAGAAAGGGGGATAGTCTCGCGGGACCCTCGACCCCTCTGCTCCCTCGCATCTCCGTTGCTCCTTCGCTGTCGTCCGCTGGCCTCGATCCTCGTCCCTCTGTCGCAATAACCCGACGTCGTAACCAATAGGGCTAAGCCCAAGCCTGAGACCAACAGGCTCAACCTTTTATACAGAGTGGTATCGCGCGGCGCCTGGACCAAAATACCACACTGGCCATTCTTTCGGCCCCCATTTTCACCCACGGCCCCTAAGTGGCCTCGCCGGCCTACCAACTTATGCCATGGCCGTCCCACGCGCCTACCGGTGCATCAGTCCTACCGTCAGTCACGCGTACCAACCAAAGGCGATCATTCATCCCTTAATCAAATTTGTGACCCGGTACGGGTCGGCCGACTACACCGTCCGCCCACTCAATCAAAAAAATCACGGGCGCGCCACCAAACTTAGCGCCCACAAACCTCCTAGCTTAACCAAGAAGGGTCCAGGGCGCGGTCGCGCCTCACCCGGCTTATTTTGACCAAACCTACCTTTCGTGTCACTTGCAAAAACCAGGGCGGATACCCTTGTAAGGGTATTCGCCCTTGCACCACCGATAAGCAACAACGCGGTGGGCCGTAGCTCCGGCCTGATCAGCAGGACTGTGGTGGGTCATGATGGGGACCGCTTGTCCTCCTGTATTAGGTTTCGGGCAGAACAACAAACAACTTTGGATAGTAATATCAAAAGTTGAGCGCCCAAAGGTCTCGGTTAAGACCCGCATTTGAAGGGTTGAGTTCGCACGTGGACGCAGACTCTGAAAAACAACCAACGAATACCTGGGCCAAAGTCTAAGGGTGTGGGGAAGAAAAGGAGCGTTGTCATACTTGACTATTTCATGTACTGTAGTATGGATCAAGTATCCCCACTTCAAGTCATTGTATTTATTTTGTAATGTGGGAGACCCGGGTTAAGATCCCGGCAGTAATAATGAAAAGTGAGGTGACAACTTAAATCCTGAACCATATCTCATTTCAGGATTCGGAATTGACAATTTGCTTGTCGGAAAACATATTTTGTTTGCATATAGTTCTCTAGGCGACGGGGACGTCGCTTAATGGGTCTGGGATACTGTCGGGCCAAATACCCTTACAAGGGTATTTGGCCGTGATTTTACAGTCTTCAGATCGATTGTGCTGACCATCATGATAGAGTGGGTATAAGTGCACACGTTCCTCGACCATTGGGGCAGGGGCGACTCGTTGAGAAAATTTTGAGATTATGCGCGCATGTTATTATGACACACGTTGTAATGGTTAGGATCGATGCTAATACCCTTCGACCAGGAAGGTTGAGGGATTGATTAGGTTACTGTTAGTGTTATGTTAGAATACATTCACGACACACGAAATGTCAGCTTTGTTTGGTCTCGAGTACCCGGCACATCTAACTCCACTTTGTGTTGTACCAGCCCACCCGCCACTTGAGTGTTTTCCTCGCTGCGACACTTAATATAGCAGCCACGGCTAAGTACCGGCCTTTGAGCCTTTCGACCAACTAGGTACCCTTTAGGGTCACATATACACTCGAGTCGACAAGCACTCGGGCAAGCACGCATACCAGCGATCGCGCGCACACACCGACTTAGAACATGGGATTAGATCATGAGATCAACTAAGCCCGGTACAGTACATATAACTGCGTTGCTCTCCTTCTATCAGAAGAAGGAGCTAGCTCAGCAGGTTTAAGCATGGGACGGTGTCGAGCGCATCGGCCTGGCACTACTCAAGGGTAGCGCGGGACCCTCCCGACCGCGTCACGCAGGAGTTCGTCTGTTGCTTCGTCGCAAATATACATGGAGCTTCCACAAGCCGCTCCGGCCGAGTGCGCCAGCCATACCTCTCGAGCCCCTACGACAAGATAGGGCCTACGTGAGGCACAACTTACCTCCATCTTACGGGAGTTGTCACCTCCCTTCAGTGGGTGTATCCCCGCCGGGCTACCAGTCCACAATACGAAAGCCAATCAATTGCAATCGCAGAGGTGAACCAGCCGAGGGCATTTCTCGTTCGCTGTAGCATAGGGGGTACGCGCGGTAGTACGCCTCTATCGGACCCTCACGCGAACCGAAATCTTGGGGGGTTGAGGTCCCAAGCGCGACTCGTCGCCGGTCGACTAGGACGCATCCCACATGCCACACGCACACCACTATAAAGAACATAAAAATAAAACGCACCCACACACACATATACATATACTGAACAACACCTAAACAACCAACGCGACAACACTCCTAGTCCCTTGGCAACTGTCCCTTAACTTTCCAATGCGGAAATCGGATAGGCGTCGCTCGCGAGACTTAGTATAAAACCGCGCGGACGCAGGGCTACCTCATATCGACTCGTAGTGCAAACGTGCGCAAGCGGTCGCAGTGATGGCGTACTATGTAGTATCCATACTCATGCGGTCCTTGTTAATCTCGAGGGTCGCATTCAACACTCAAGTGTTTGTTGATACGCGCCTTGAGGGTTAGTCTCTCGACGCTGGGCAACCACCAAGGGCGGTTGAAAACCACACCCTCTTCTGCACCCTGCGGAGAGTGGGTGATAAACAGGTTCATACCGGTGGTGACAATCGTCTCTTATGGCCGTGGAGACCAACTCCATCATCAAGGGTCTGGAAAGAAGTCAAGGGGTTTGACTTTGACGGTTGCCACGGACTACAACGTCCAACCATAGAAACCTAAAAAGCAAAGGATAAAAAATGATCTCCCTTTTTTCTCAAGAACATAATTTGTTTAACCCTTACGCGTGGTCCCAGTAGACCTCGTGAAAACACCCAAGCCATAAACATATATATATAAAGGGTTATAAATATAGGACGATCACTTCTCACAGTCACAATGTACCTCCTCTCAACCATATATATGTATGTGAGCGCAAGCAGTCAAATCCAAAGTCTGAATCACCAAACATACCTGCAATCACATCAAAGATTCAACCAAAAAGTTCATGCACTACACGGGGTCATTTCAACCATTCTCTGCACTCTCACCCCTTGCTTTTAGCCATACAAGCCTCACTCTTGTGCAACTCCTTAAAATAAAATACTCAGTACTTTTCTTTAAACGGCCATTCAAATAAAGTCCGGGTGAAAACACAACAAAACAGTTCAAATCACAAGGCTAAAGCCTTTAGGTTGAGTGACAGGACTGGATTGGAGTTAAATCGTAAGCCGACGAATCGGCAACCGACCTGTTATCAGTGATAACAGAAGATAATCCTCGTAGGATCAAGCTGAAACTAGCCCAAATCCCGAATCAATCGATCAAAAAGACCTGTGACACAAGACAGGCCAACCCCAAGCTAAGTCTATAAGTTCATGGAGAATAATCTCCACATCACGATCTCACTGAAAATCTTTATAATTACCTAAGTCTGAATCCACCTCTAAGCAAGTGCCCAAAGAAATGAAGACCCTGGCAGAATTTCCTCTATACAGAGTGGATCGCCACAATTGTCACATGTCAAAATATATTCTAATTACTCTAAACCAAGAAAATTTCGGCAGAGCTTCCTGTAGGAAAAGTGTCTTTCCAAAATTTATATCAACCTAAATATAAAAACAAAAATAATCTCCTACCATCCAAAGTCAAATTTTGTTCAACTCCCTCAATTAGCAAAAAATTGGGCAGCACTCCCCTTAGAAAAGGAGACTTCCCAAATTTGTACTAAGTCAGATATGAACTCAGAGCAAAACCTCAGTTCAACTAAGACAAATTTAACCAACTCCTTAGATTTGTAGAAATTTCGGCAGCACTCCCTTTGAAAAAGTGTTAATCCAAGATTTATACAAAGCTAAGTTCAGAATCTAAAGTGACTTCGACGTTTCAAAGTCCAGTTATGTCTAACTCCTTGAATTAGCAAAAAGTTGGGCAGCACTCCCTTTAGAAAAGGAAGTATTCCAAATTTTAACTAAGCCAAAAAATCAGAAAAGTCTGACTAAGTCCTTGGCTTTTGTAGAAATTTCGGCAGCGCTTCCCGTAGAGGAAGTGGCTTACCAAGATTTATACAAGGCCAAGTAGAACAAAAAATCCCAGAAAATGCAGAAATTGCCCTAAGTAAAATAAACTTTGCTAAGAAAATGCAGGAATTGAAACTAACTCTTATAGCTCTAGCACGTGGCGAGCGACTAAAGCAACTACCTATCAAACTGAGACTCAGACTAAGGAGTGACATCACTCAGTCACATGCAGGTCAAAACCGCAAATGTAAGTACTCTCACCATCCCAAAGTGAACTTAGCAAACACCAGTTCATAGTCTTTCAATGATTTATCCCCAGCTTACATAGGGCATAAAGCTACACCACCCAAACTTATGGAACATGTCTAGCTTAGCTATGGAGTATACACAAACACAGGGCACAATAACTTTTCTCTTCTTTAGGCACATGGCTAGGTCACCCTATCCGCCCTAAACTGTTTAAGTATCTAAAATTTATACAACTGTCTGTATTTAATCATCTGAGGTAGCATATAACTGAGCCGATCATCTTCAGCTCAAGACTCAGTCTGCCCCTTCGTACCACAAGTTTTATTCTTAATTAATACTCTCTTCGGTTGGTGATAAGCTACAGTCAGACCACCCGAACTTATGAAACCCTGTCTGACTAGCCTGTTCATAGATAATGTAATAATAAAGTATAGCCAAATTATAACCTTCTGGTTCCTGCATGTGCGAGGCGTTGGACCAAGACCACCCAAACTTATGGAACATGTCTTGGTCCTCAGCCTGGTTCATTTCTCTCAAAGCCAAAAACAGAAAGAAACTAAAGGAAACCCAAGGTAAACAAGGCGACCAAGCGACCCAAACTTATGGAACATGCTTGGCCCCTGAAAAACCATTCACAATCAGCTCTCACAAGTCAGAGCAACCAGACCACCCAAACTTATGGAACATGTCTGGTTCTCTAGGCAATTCAAAATAAACATAACACTGGGTCTTCTCAAACTTATGGAACTGGCCCAGCCTTTGGTTGACCCGGTCAGATACATGCAATACTGCCTTTCTCCCATCCTTCCCCCAGATGCAACCCCACAATCTGCTTTCAGTCAAACAATGAAACTGAAACTGACATTGCACATACATTCTTTTACTTAGAGTGGTTATGTCCTGAAAGTCAGCTCAAAAGTCAAAGTAGGGACGCACAAAGTATACTCAATCAAAACATATCAAGGAATACAGATAAGGGTTATAACCGGGTTTATAGAGGGGAAGCAATGATTACCTTTCCGTTCCCTGCCTCCAGAACTCCTGCGTTCCGGCAGAGCTCCCGCAATCGGTGGGCTGACTCCCCACCGAGTCTTGCTGCGGTCCTACGGGTTGCAATCCCGCCTGCCGCCTTCCTCTCAGAACAGGACAAGACTTAAAGTAAGAAAGGCAGAATATAGGGGTTTCGGACTCTCGAGATACAAGAAGGGGACAACTCAACTCTCAGGAAAGGGCCTTGATACCTTGATGCGTTTGATGGCCCCGCAATGGCAGCCAACGTATCTGCCTGGCCAAACTTTTAGAGCCGAACTGCCGAAACGAGTCCTCTGACGACCTCCCAAATCGCAGCACCAACCCCCTACTCGTGCAACCTAACCACCTCCCCAACTCAGTCGCGGCCGCACAACAGTCAGCGACAGTCCATGAGCGCAACAACAAGTGGCGATCAACAGCAACAGTGGTAGTTGCCAGCAGCAGCAGTCCACAACGATGATAAAAAACGATAGGCCGTAGTATGCAGCTATTAGCAGCAAAAGGCAGTCGCAGTTCGTACACCGCCAACAACAACTCTCATCAATGTTTCATGCACAGTCAATCAGCGGCCGCAGCTGTGCCCAATCGAAGACGGCAACAACCAATCATGCTCAGCCAACGAACACAGCAGAAGTGCGCAAAAGTATGTCGCCGCCTACCGGTACCCTTACCGTATTGGTTAGCTCTGTGGCAGTCGTTGCTGTTACCACACAGCCATCCACATATATGAGGGCAAAGGGTGTTGGGCCCGAAATCTCCCGGCTGCTACTCAGGGGCCTTATCAACTAGGCTGGGCGGACGCTTTCGACTTATGGCTGCAGTCTCCTGGCTTCCATACAGGCACTAACAGAGCAGCCTACCAATAAGTGCAATAGGAAGAGTTCCCTAGCAAGGAACTCAGAGATGTGCACTGCATCCCAACCGTGTCCAGTCCGCAGCAGCAGTCTGTGCACCGTCCGCAGCAGCAACAACTTCCCGCAGCCCGTAGTAGCCAGCAGGAGCAGCGACAGTACACAACGACCAGCAGCAGCAGCAGTATGCGGCAACTAGCAGTAATTCGCAGCAGGTAAGCCCCAAGCCCGTTGTTCGCCCTTCACTTCCTCAAAGGGACAGGTTGGGTAGTTCAACGGCTAGTTAGCAAATCAGCTACCTCCGCAACCGATCTCCTAGCTGCTCTGGCTGATAAGACGAACGGTATACCAGCCAAACAGACGAGCCTGCAGTTTTCTAGCAGCTTCTTCATTCAGTAGTGGGCGCTCTACCTCGGGCAGCTGTCAAACCTGCATGGCGTGGCTAACCGCACTCCACCGTCGCCGATAGGATGGGCTACGAACGGATCCACAGGTAAGTCTTCCCTTCGCGACCGACCTCTGCACTGCTATCGACGATCTCTCTCTCTTTCTCTCTCAGTGCGCACGCACGCTCCTACCTACTGTGAAGTCTGCTGCTCGTCAATGCATCTGGCTGCTATTACGACCGAATTCAAGTGACAACCAAAGGAAAAACAAACGCCAACAACTGGCGTTGTAGCCCAGCTATCGGATCAACCTGTACCACCCTCTCAGCGTCCCAGCCATCCAGGTACGTAATTTTCACCACTCTTTTACTTCTCTGTTCCCCCGCTCCCCATTCTGACTTTCTACCCTCCTGCCCCCTGTACCCAGTAGGAATCTCGGTCTGGTGCACGCAGATCATAGAGCGGGTAATCCAATCACAGTTCCCGTTGATTCTCGTTATTCTTCCGCTGAGCTCCAGACAACAGGGTAAGTCTCTAATCTTCATTGCCCTGCCCTGTCGCTCATCCTTAACCCCCCCCCCCCCTGCTGTGTCTTGGTAAGTGCCTACGCCTGGTTGTTCGTGCAACCAGGTTCAGTCGAAATCGTGGGGCGCCTACCTCAGCCCGGGAGAACATCACGACAACATCGACAGGCACTTCTGAGAGAGAGCTTGCACAACCGACAGGTAAGTCCCTATCCGCGCGGCTGGGCTCACATCACTTCCCTCAATGAGCAAGTGCCGAGTGAATGAATCTTGTCCTAAAACGCAGGTAGATTCACTTTCACTACAAAACTTTCCTACGTCACGCAGCCAATATCCTCTATATCAACTAGGTTGCTCCTCTATTCTCAAATCTAAACCTGTCATCCAACTCACAGCTCTCCAAAACCCCAATTTCGATTCTTCCCTCGCTCGATTCCGTGGAAAGACGAGCGAGCTATGCGCTTTCCCATCCCACCATAGCCACTATTCGCCATCCCTCCGCGCAGCCGTTTTCTACTAACCTCTCCTTTCACTCACTCTCTTCCAAAACTAACGTTATAATCGTGATCGCCCGCCTTCAGAACCCCCAAATAGCATTTCCCCCAGTTTGATTTTATCGAGAACCGTGCATGTTGCCTCTTTCCTGTTGCGCCCTGCTTATCTCTTCCGCCATCTCCGTTTTCCTCTCTTGCGGGATGTACCCGGCGCGAATTCGCGCCCAGGTCCGTTCTTCCCCTTTTTCTGCCTCTCTTCGCTTAGTGCTAGCGCCTGCTGCCTAACGCAGCCTGGCTGAACCTGTCGTCCCGGATTAGTGCTCTCCGCCCTGCCTTACCCGCTATGCTACGCCTAGCCCGACTGTTCACACGGTGCCAGTGTTGCGCCCGCTGCCTCTCTGGCTCCCTTCACCGCTAGTCCGCCAGTCCCTAATCATAGCGGCTTTCCCCGGTGCTCCGGCCTCACCTAGAGCTGCTAGTGCAGTTCCTGATAACGGCTTTGGCCTGCCCTTCAGGGATGTGCCGCTAGTCCTCCTTGAGTGGTATTGGCCAGAAACCGCTAATGCTCATAGGCGGGGGGAGGGACAATGGCTGACCCTCGAAGAAACTCGGTCAAAATGCAGTCGGCTGACCCCCGGCCGGTACCACCCACCTACTGCAGCAGGTATCATACCTGCTGG
This sequence comes from Chara braunii, assembly GCA_003427395.1. Taxonomy (NCBI): domain Eukaryota; kingdom Viridiplantae; phylum Streptophyta; class Charophyceae; order Charales; family Characeae; genus Chara; species Chara braunii. The sequence continues at coordinate 1,175,249 of BFEA01000443.1, forward strand.
CGGGCGAGGCTCCCAGATGTTTCCCTCATTGGAAGCTTGAGCGCGGATGTGGCTACTACAAAGTTCCCCGAAACACTATAACAGGGTACTTCGACGCAATCCCGAAAACTGTTTTGCAGCCTCGCTCCAAGCCTCCCTGCGAATACAATACACCCCCGCACGACCTCAGTGGATCCGAAACATAGGTCATATACATGACCGCGCCGTGGTGGGCCTGAAATCCGACGTTGGTCCAGGTCAACGGCACGCCGGAGCATAAAACGAAATAAACAGAAGTACGGCGCTAAAAATAATTATCTAGGAAGCGCCACCACCGATCGGACGCCGCGAATAGCAAAATCAAGGAGGGTAGCCCCGCCGGGCCCTCGACCCCTCGGTCCCCTCGAGCTACTCTGATATCCCCACGCCGTCGCCACTCGATCTCGATCCTTGAATCCCCTTGATGAACGTCGGACGCCCTAACCACTAACACTAGGCCCAAGTCTGGGTTTGGCTCTGACGAACGCCTAAATAAACGGCCGTCGTGCGACGCGCGGGCCTACCGAAGACGCTTCAAAGCCTCCTTGTTGTCGAGGCCGTCCTCCGCACGAACGCACAATTCACAGCCAAACGCATCAATGAACGAGACATAATCTTTTTAATCCCAGTTTAATAAAAAAATAAAAATATGGCCGGTGACCAACGCCGACCTTCACGGTCATCAATCAAAATAAAAAGGATCACGCGCGCCTCAGATCCGCGCGCCAACACACTCTCTACTCTAGTCAACCATCCAGTCAACGTAAATTACAGACGCAGTCGCGCCTAGCGCGGTATACTTAACTTTCAACCAAACCTATTTATTGTCGCTTGCAAAAACCAGGGCGGATACCCTTGTAAGGGTATTCACACCGACAGCTTACCGGACCATATTAAGCGACGTCCCCGTCGCTTCGCAAAATCGAAAAGCTATAAATTCATTCAAGACTCGAAATGCTGACGAGGAAGGAGCCAATCTGATTAGGTTCAAGGCCTCCAACAATCCAAGCCCTTACAACTATATGCTGTCAGGATTCTAACCTGGGTCTCCATTGTCCCACACTAGGATGCGGGTGTACTGGACATATGTACTACAACATAAGTTTCAGCGACCCCTCTCAACTGTCCTCTCCCTTCGTCCTAGACAGACGCTGACTTCTCGTTAAGTATCTCTAGTCTCTGTCCTGCATGCAGGCCATAACCAGGGACGCGGGCCCTAACCGAGACCTTAGAAGGCACTTTCGCCTCCCTCCGACAATCCTCACAATCCATCATATATATATATAAACCTTATCTCAACACTCCTCTTGAAGTCTAGTACATGAAGGCTATGTCTCCATCTTGGCCCACCATAGTCTGGGTGATCGTGCCAAATCTATGGCCCACCACATTTGTTATTTTAGCGGTAGTGCCCTCGCAAGTTGCGCCACGATAGGCTTTTTCTCCTGATAATCATTCAATCCGGACTCGAAAAAAAAGGCTCGACTCATATCCCACGCCCTCCGCAGCAGGTAAAACCCTCCTGGGTGGCCACACACCTTTAAGTTTTTACCCCTTCTAGCGAGACGTGGGCCCGCTGCCAGGTTGCGCCAGTCATCAACCAACACTAGGGGTTGCGCCCTAGTGATGCTAAACTTTACCGTTAGCTTGGTATTCTCATAAATACCCAGGATTTAACACAAACGGCTGGACGGTGTGTTGCAACAATACAGGCCTACTGCGGAACAACGCAGAGGTCTGTCACACATAAAAGGCATTTACCAGCCCTCTGTGCGTCAACACAGAGAGAACACAGCAGTCTCTCCACTATCACAAAACAGAATCACCGCCAGGTCCGCAAGCTCGTGACCTCCTCACTTGATCAGGGTCAGAAGATCACACATCCCGAAACATCTCCTGATGAAGCTTTTTGCGACCTCTTAAAATTCCACCAATGACCAAGCAAAACGTGGTTCTCCTCGTCAGACTTTATCGTTCAAAATCAACTTACCATGTCATTGAATCTATTCACACCCTTTCATACGAAGGAGGTCTCACTCAATAGGTCTCCCAGTCATCCCTCTCTCTCTAAGATGAACTTTCCCGCGACCTTTTATTAAAACATCTTCCCTCTCTAAAGATGAGTCTTCCAATAAGCAAAAGACCACCTTCCCACTTGAAGGCGTCTCAACCATAAAACAACTCAAACTGAAAGACCAACTTGTAGGTCCCCACCACAACTCAACAATAAACATTTGGCATGGCAAGCGTTCGAGTCTCTAAGACTCGTAAATCCCTTGGGCTTCTCATACATTCACAAAAACAGACTGCACTCTCTCTCCCTATACACAACCCTATCACCTGCCCGTGGGCAGATCGCACGAGTATACTGAAGAGTAGACAGTTCACATTCATTCATATTCACGAAATTCACAACACATGACATGTTTCGCATACATCTCTCTCACAAAACCATCATACATCAGGATAAACCACACATGTGAGAGTGATTGTGATAGTCATATACAAGGGAATAGTCTTTAGATAAAATCTCAACTTACCATTCAATCAGGGGTATAGTATTCCAACTCAAAACCGAACCAGTATGGTCTTTAGATTACATATATACGCAGAGTTGAACAATCTTAACTCAAACTGGTACCCGTATCACACGCAAAAAATCACGACCCCCTTGATCAAAATTAAAACTGAACCAGTCTTGATCAAGACGTAATGACATCCCTCAAATCGGAGGGGTCCAAGTAATTCAAGGCATATTCAAATATCCAAGAAAGGTAAGACTGGACATCATTTATACACAAGCCTTACAAACTACACCTCTAGGTCAGAGAGTCTACCTCACACACACCGAGGTCTCTTCCCAAGTCTCTCATACCTCTTACATATGTACACCCATCTGGACCTAGACACGAAGTAGACCCCATATCCCCTTCTCCCAATGATAAGTCTAGTGGAATAGACTTTCATCTCATAACAACGTCCTAAAAACCACCCCTTGCTCTACCCGCTCGAAGACATTCCAATAACTCGATTTGAGACAGTCCTAACATACCCCACATATATAGCTTGTTCTATTGGGATAACTCCCGCCTGCAATTCGGGTTGTCTTACCAGACCATTATCATGGAACCCTTTCCCTTTGTACCCTGTGCCTATTTACCGCAGCTACACAATGAGGATTTATTGCTTATACTTATGGTCTACTCAACTCTCCAGGCCCTTCTCGCACAACCTTTCTTCTCCATAACTACATTCAGGAAGCAGTGCTCGATGCTCCATCTCGCCGCAAAGCTTCCCTATGTCTTCCCCCAGGGATGGTTGGGTCGATATACTCCCCAACCCTGTCGACAACACCTTCCTCAATATTAGTCCTTATTAGACCACTTGCTTCATCGGCCCTTTGTTCTCAACAAAACTTCAATATGTGCCCTTCCTTGGCACAATGTCTGCAAATGTATTTTTCCCAACCTGCTTCCTTTCCTCCAAAGTCACCCCTACTGCCCCCGCGTCCTCTATTGCCGCGTCCTCCATCCCCGCGGACCTGCTGCCTTTGGCTTCTTCCACTAGCCATGCCACCTCGCGACGCTTGTTGTGACGGTGGCTGCAACAGTCCCATGGGCTGAGGTCGAGTCTGGGCTGCCGAAGACCTAGGCGGTATCATGCTCGCTTGTGGGCCCAAACAACTGCCTTGTGCCCATGGCACACATGGATTATACATCGGCCACAGACCCACTTGAAAACACGGTGCCCACTGCCCATTTAGTCCCTGCTCAGCCGACAGAGGCCCCTTTTGTGTTGTTTTGTCTCCCACTTCTGGAGGGGCGGCCGCCACTTGCCGCGAACACTGCCCCCTTCTGGTACCTTGACCTCCCTGCGCTAGGTTCCTCACTCTGCGTTGCGCTTTCGTTAACTTGGAGGATTTAGGCTCCTCTTTTTTCTATGTCATCCCCTTTTCTTTGCATCTTCGAGGGGTATGACCAGCCTTTCCACAACAATTGCACACCATCTTTGCCCAGCGCTCTCGCTGTCTCCTACTCCTTCATTCCTTCCAACTTGCAATTGTATACGCATCCCCATCAACATGCCTCCTCTTTGAATCAGAGGCAACGATAGGCAGGGCCATGTCAGATTCTTACTCCTCTTTTACCTCAACCAACTCCTCGTCTTTATCTCTCCCTTGGGCGCTAGTCCGCCCTCTCGGGGTTCTTATGAGGAGTGACTCTTGACGACTCCCCCTTGTCTCTTCCTCACCCTGACCAGTCGACTCACTTGAGGCGCCTTCTAAAACCTTCCGTTTGCCTTTCCTAGCTTTATCCAGTCGCGACAACCTCTCTTCCGATACCCTCACCTGCCTTTGTATACCACTGAATTCTTCTAGTGTTGGTGCGACCCCGACTTGTTGCACATGGCTTCCCCTCCGCTGAACCTCTGCTCCTTCTTCTGAAAACCTTAACCTCAAGGTGGTTTCCATCTCATTCCAAGTTCGCGACTTTAACATAAAGGTATATACCTCCTCACTCAAGTTTTCGCAAACAAATAGCGGCAACATGCTCCACATCGCCTGTTCGTCCCACATCTTTGCGAGACTGAAGTCATGATAGTTGCGTAGGAAGGCAGACAAACTCCTCCCCTTAGATAGCAGGGCTCGAAGGTCTGGAGACATCGAGTCTTGTACTGACTCGTGCAACAACACTTTGCTGAGGCACGAGCTCCTCTAGAGCAGGATTTTAGCGAAACCACTTTCTTCCGCCATGCTGTCGATGTGGGCCTGATACACATAGCAAGCAATAGAGCATCAGATTGCCTCCTAGAATCAGGCGAGGGTAAGAATAGTATTTATAATCATTAAGATCGCACCTTTTCTCTCCCTTATCTACACAATAAGACTTTATGCTTTAGACACCCTTATTATAACTTTTAAGGGTATTATGAAGAATGTACATCCCACATTGGGCTACATAGGAATCTTTCCTTGCATAAGGCACCCTGAGCTGCCTTCGCTCTGGTCTGGGTTCTGCCCATCACAGAAAACGTCCAGCATACACCATTCGTTACTATGCTGGCAATCACACTATACAATCCCTACCCCTGAAGTCTCAGCTTCAGATCATCCTTTCCCTAAAATGTGTCCTTTCCAGTGTTTATGACCACCTACCCTAGAGAAAAGTAGTAATAATGGTAATATATCACGATAGTATGACATTTATAGATATCAACAATTCATAATTATAGTACTCATGAAAAACAATATATTACCATAATGACTCACAACAATAATACCCATAATACTCAAAACATATCATACACAAACTAGTTAGCAACTCAGAGCATATACAAATATTTCATAACTATAGACCTATATCAATAGGCATAACACATGGTAGACACATTACGATCAGAGATATGATTGTCAACAGTTAGTACTCACAAATATAATTCTTGTGAAAATACCACATTTTACTCCTCTAACTTTGACAAAAGTATACTGTGGTGAGGGGCAGTGTAATCCTCTTTAGAAAGGATAACATCTCAACTTCCCCAAGCCCCGCTCAAGGATCAAGCCTCATTGCTTCTTCCTCCGATGCCAGCATTGACTCCTTGCAGACCCTTGCCTATAAAGTAACCAACCTCACCGTACATGGTTCGGGATGCGCTATCCTGTCCTGTGCTGGTGAACCTACTTGATGCAAAAAATAGTTGGGGATTCACCGCCTACCTCTTCGCAGCATGTAGTAGTTGCTCCCCTCATAGGTCATGGTCTGACAAGGCTCAAATACTTTCCTCCTATTCAGTAGTAGTGTAGTTATTTTATCACAGAAGATATAACAACAACACCCCACTATGGACTAGGAACATGGTTTCCGGCGTGGGTCTCACTATTACCTACAAGACAAATGGTTTCTGGCATGGGTCTCACTATTTCATTGCTCTACCTCTTGTAGGCAAAAACAGTCTAAGTGTTACCCCCTCCACTATCACTTTGACTGCCTCTAGAGCAAGATGCCCCTTTTTACCAAAAGGTGTCATGCAAATTTACTACTTCCTGTAGTTCTTTCCATTGAGGTCATAGCACGGTGCTCATTACACCCATCCAATGCTTTATACACCAAATTTAAACACCTCATGCGTAGCAGACACCACACTTTCATGGCTAGATCATCCAAAAAATCGCTTAGAACCCAGACTCAGGGATCCCATACTCAAATATTTAAGGTCTTTGGCCTCCTTAGCCTAACTCTCCTCGAAGCCCCTTGATGACTTCTGACATAATAGGATCCCTTACAGGGCCAACTCCCACAATCATCGCACTTAGCTGTGCTGATACCTCATCATCTCACTCTAGCCATATCGATCATGTAAGGCATTGTCAAAGAACCTCACCAACTATTAACGTCAGAAGAGGTTATTAACTCCATCCACTACCATGCTAGTCAGAGTACATGATCGCATAGTCAAAACGTTTATCCTCCTTGCGCCATCATTACTGCACTAGCCACAACCATCTCACACAACCAATCCTCACTTGGTCTCTATCCAATACCATCAATCGATTAACCACAAAAGTTCAAAGAAAACTTCCCACTTTGCCTATTTCTCTCATTCTCATACTCGGATGTCGTTCCACCAGGGACAACGACAGGCAATCGTTATCCCCGGCAACGGGGTCACCTGTCGAGCGAATCGGCCCGGTATTACTCAAGGGTAGCGCGGGACCCTCCCGGCCACGTCACGCAGGAGTTGGTCTGTTCCTTCGTCGCGAATATACATGGAGCTTCCACAAGCCGCTCCGGCTGAGTGCGCCAGCCATACCTCTCGCAAGCCCCTGCGACAGGATAGGACCTACGTGAGGCACGACTTACCTCCACCTTACGGGAGCTGCCACCTCCCTTCGGTGGGCGTATCCCCGCCGAGCTACCAGTCCACAGTACGAAAGCTAATTAGTTGCAATCGCAGAGGTGGACCAGCTGAGGGCGTTTCTCGTTCACTGTAGCATAGGGGGTATGCGCGGTAGTACGCTTCTATCGGACCCGCACGTGAACCGGCATCATGGGGAGCTGAGGTCCCAAGCGAGACTCGTCGCGGGTCGAGTAAGACGCATCCCACACTCCACGTGCACACCAGGGTTGTCGAGCCCCGGCCCCGGGGCCCCGGCGGGGTTCCGGGGTTCCGGGGGTGGGCACCCCCAACCCCGGCTCCAGACCCCCCCGCCAAAAAAAAAA
>BFEA01000443.1:1194239-1224855 GCA_003427395.1 Chara braunii
CACTATAATAACAAAGAACAGGTGATAAGAGTGAGCGAGGTTCCGAGAAGCCTGCCTTATCACCTCAACGATATGAATAATGTGGTAAGAGGAGCGAGGCTCTAAGAAGTCTGCCTTACCACTATAATAACAAAGAACAGGAGATAAGAGTGAGCAAGGCTCCGAGAAGCCTGCCTTATCACCACAACGATATGATAATGAGGTAAGAGAAGCGAGGCTCCGAGAAGCCTGCCTTACCACCATCTGCCCTTAAAAGGCAGATACGGATAAAGGATGAGTAGATACTAATCAGACTACCAACGGATATCTGCTTCCATATAACTTAACCAATCCTTCCCTAACGAGCTACTCCTGATTCTGATGAGGAGAGGATAGTGGGATCTTGGCTCTGAGAGACTCATCACTTTCAAACCTTGATTTGATCTCTATCATATGATTTCTCTCCAAATTGAATTGATGGTGCTGCTTGTAAATTACTAAGATATGATGATTGTAAGCTACCTTTTAAAGGGAAAACTATGTATGATTACTAGGTCGGAGGAACTTGGGAATGAGCTATGTTCGTTACCTAGATCAGCGGGGCGATAGCCTGGTAGTTAGATAAGGATAGAAGCTAGACAGTAAGTCACTAATGAGAGTCGATCTGTAGATCACAAGCCTAGGAGAGATCTTTTAGATCCCGTTTAGGAGGAAGATGTTAAGATTCTCTTGGACTGTGATGTGTCTAAAAGTTTCATCACTCTTGGACTGTGATGTGTCTAAAAGTTTCATCACTCTTTGAGAAGATTACGAAAGAAAACCGTAAGGAACTGCAATTCTGTTATCATTGGATAACAGGTCGGTAGAACTCCGACTCAACTTCCACATGGTTTGATACCCACAACTAAGACAAAACCTGAAAAGGGAACAAATAGATATTCCCCTGTATCTTAGCCTAAATTGTCCAAATCATCTCTCGAAAGTCTTTGAAAAGGTGAAGGGTTGGGTAATAGGAGTCAGGAGTTGGAAGGAGTGTTGTTTTCAAGGTTTTGGGGGAGTGAGGGACTTGCAATGATTGGGTTAAAGGTTGACTCTTGTAGCGCATTTTATGCTGGCATTTTGCATGTGTGTATGCGGTCTTCTTGCATCTACATAGGTGTTTGGGCAGTGATCTGTCATCTAAACATAGGGGAAATATCTGTGAGAGTGATTTCTGCTCTCCTGTCCACTAATGCGTCGGGATGATGAGTCCCGATCTGGACTTTCAGCTTTGCTACGGACAGTGCATGATAGCTAAGTTTCGTTCCGGATGGTGCCCTCATGACCTCGCCACCTTCTCGGTCCGGTAAGCTCAGGCAGATGTCCACAAAGAGCTTCTCTAGATCCTCCAAATCCCCGAGACTCCTTTGAAGATTAGCGACTTCCTGCGGAGCTTCCTCCTCCCTCTCTTCTTCCGGTGATTCGGGGTGCTCGTCTATCTCTACTCGCCATCGAGTCAACAGTTGTCTAAGCCCTTTGAGCAACCTGCGGCTGGCCTGCAACATGGTCTGAAACGATACTTACATCATGGTTCCTAGTAATTTGCTAAGGGTGTCATCGATCTAAGGCATGATTAAGATCGGGATTTGATACCTAAACTTTTTCTTAGCGGCAGTGACCTTGTCTGTGGGTTCTTCTTCCCTAGGCTTCCCATTAACTTTCGCAGGTTCCCCGGCCTCGGGTTCTGCTTGGGGCGCGGAGCCTCCGGCAACTTCATCCATCACCGTATCCCGGATAATCCTCCTCCCTGCCGTCCCTAATCGAGTAGTCACGTTCACCCTATCACATCCGTCACTTTCCGAAATGAAGTTGACCTGCAGCCCGCGGCCCCAGAGTTGGTCCCAGATGATATCGACCACTGACTCAGCTTCTACTGCTGCTATTAATGGCTCGCCGCATTCCCCTTGTTGAGTTCCAATTCACTCCTTCTCCCTGCGGTCCGAATATCTCCCCCTTTAATGATCTGGTACATCTCCTTTTTAATATATCATGATTGAGCTTCGGACATGCGAGCACAAAATGTCCCACTGCAGTGCAGTACTTGCACTGCTCATTAGCGGGTTCTCTCCGACCGAACCCTCGGTTGGCTACTCCTGTCGGGACTACGGCTTCTTGGGGAGGGAGGGTGGGTCGGGATACTTGCGCCTGCATAACCAGCAACGCGTTCTCCACTCTTTCAATCTTATTGTCGACTCCGTGCACTTGCCCATGTAGACCTTCGATCCCTCTTTTTACCTTGTCCCCTGTCCTACTGGTCAGATCTATGACCTCCCCTTCCTTAAGCAAGGCCAACGTTTCGGTCACTACTGTCTTCTTGGCCAAATCTGTTACCGTACTGAAATAAACATCCCTGGTGTTTACGAACTTGCTTGTCTGTTGGTAAGCCGACAACATCTTGTCTTTATCAAACTCGGAGAATTGCCTGAGGAAGTACTTACTCATTATCCGGTCCGTAACCCCGGGGATCCTTAGCGCTACCATGGTAAACTCTCGTAGGAAGTCGTTGTACGTTGCGAAGTTCTTTCTCTTAACCACCGCCAAATCGGCCTCTGTTGCCATTTTCTCCGCTGCCAGGTACTTCCTCATCATTACATCCCGGGTTTCCTTCCAGGACCGACTCGCGGCTACGATGGCCATTATGTCTCGCCCCAGACTCAATGACGCATGCTACCCTAGGTGGTCCATCTTTTCTTTTTCAATCCATTTCAATAACACAGCTAGGTTCTCGTAATCTATTAGGAACTTCGTGATGTTCGCCCCGTCGAATATCAACTGTTTCTTACCATCTGCGAGGTAGCCCTGATTTTTCTTTAGCGTCCGTGCGAGGGACGACACTATCTTCCTTGGGCCGCCTTCGGAGTTACTGGCCTCGCCCGCCTTACTGGTATCCTGCCCTTCCTTGCTGACCTTCTGCCCTTCCCTAGTCTTTGCAGTCCCTTCTGGGTCAAACCATCCCAACACCCTTTCCCTAAGGCTCCAGAGCCCTTCACATCCTCGCGTTACTGTCGGCGTAGTCGGCAAACGGCTAGTCCTGCGATCTATGGCTGGTGGGTTCGTAGCTTTCTCTGCTTCCATCCCCGGGGAGTTCTCTCTCTCCTTTCTTCTCTCGCTTGGCGTCCCTCCACGGTCACTATCCTTAACCCCTTATCTACTTCCGCCTTGGCCGACTTTCCGCCCATCCCGCGGTTCCTCCTGCGGGGGGTCCTCCTCGTTCCCAGTCATCATTTCCTCAATCAATCTTGCCTTGTATTTCACGGTCCTCTTTTCTATTTCCGCTAGCTTACGCCTTACATCCGTGACTCTCACTTTCTTGGACACAACTCCCTCTGAATTCTGGGGGGTTGTCATGTCCTTGTTCCTACCCTCCTTGGTCTCCTAGGTCCCTTGCTTGCTCCCCCCCGCTTTCCCCGAGCTTTCCCCTGAGGAGATTTCCTTCCGGTTCCCCTTGGTACCATCCGGATTTATCGATTCTCTGTCCTTCTGACCCTCCTCGCTTTGTATGGCGCTGCCTCCTAAGCCTGGTCCTCCCTCGCTCCTACGATTATCCGTCTCACCCTCCATCGCCATTTTGCCTAGTTTTGCATAAACCAGAGGATCCCCCAGGACATACGCAGCGCGAGGCATTTAGGTTCCATAGGTTCCGGTTTCGTCGGTTAATCTTTATTCGGGTAGTAGCCTTCTCCCCATTTCCGTCTCCAAATTGCTTCCCTAAGAAGGAGCCGCAACCGGCCCTTCCGCCCTCTCGTGCTATAAGGGACATGACTTAGTTCCCTTCATAACAGGCTTGTTTAGAGTGCCTCTGTTTCGCCGGGGTGTTTCGTAGGAATCCTGGTTGGGCATCTCGTTAAAAAGAGTTTCCCGAGCAATATTCCCTTTTCCAACCTCCGGGGCCATCGCAATCCTTAGGTGTCTAACCCTCCCCCTTTTTTCTGTAGTGGTTTCTGATCGTCCGGTCCGACGATCCTTCCCCATTCCCATCAGTGCGCCCCTGTACGTAGCGGACTATACTTGATTTGCCCTATTGGCCTGCCTCTGGGTGCTAGTCCCGCTCTCGTTCTCGTAGCCCTTCCGGTTCAATAGGCTCCTCGAACAGTTGAGCCACCCCTGGTAGATAGCGCTCTCCTATCTCGATTTCCCTTCAGATTATGTGTTCATATTCCGCCCAAGCTAGCCGTGGCAACCCAAATACCAGGATATTAATAACTTCCAGCAATTCATGGGTCTGGTTTTCCCAGAATGGCCCATGCTCCACAGAAACGTCATACAACATCCCGATGGTTTGATAGGGGAAGTGGTTTACCCAGATTATTGCCGAGTCTGCCAGATCCTGCGCCCTTGCGAGGCTCCCGAAGATGAGGTCTATCATGAATCGGGGGACCCGGCATCTCAGCAGGGTGGTTGATGCCCTGAACTCCCTTTAGCCTCCCATTTCCACCCTGGTAAGTAAGTCCACGTTTCTCCTACCCCTGATTGATTGACTTATTTGTGTCAATGCCCGGGCAGCCCTTCGAAAGACTGGGGTCAGCTCGTGGCCTTGCGCTATTCCTATCCCCAGCAAGTGCCAGCGAGTCTTGGATAGATACAGAACCCCGGTCACTTCTAAATTGGAAAACAAATCATCCCCAAGTCCCCGGTTGAATCTCATTCCCGTCCACCGACATTCTACTAACATAAAAGCGCTGTCTCTCCCCAGAGTCACAGCCCGCCATTCCACGTCGAATCCCCGAAAGTTAGCATTTGATGGAAGGGACACTTCCCACCCCCTGCCGTTATTCCTGGGCGGTCCGGGGTACCAGGGTTGGGGTTCCGCTCGAACACATTTTGCCGCCATCGCTGTTTTGGTGTTTTTCCTGCATAGCCCACACAGAGAGGATTACGGCCCGTTTTCAGCAACTGCCCATCCTCCTATCGTTTCCCCTTTCACTTATGCCCTCTTTCCTCCTCTCTGTCATGCGTCCCTCACCCGCGTCCACAATGGCCGGATACCTTCCCTTGTTTCAATCTCCCCGCATGCCCTGCTAACGAATGTACAAACCCCATTCCTACGTTACTCCCTAGTTTACATGTACCTTCCATACTCCGACCTCCTCGCGGCGTCAGATCTCCTGGTCCTTTTAGTCGAACCACAGTACTTCAAACAGTTTAAGAACATCATCTACGTAGGATGGAGCGGCCGCCGCCTCCCAGCTGACTATGGCGTCCCAGGCTCCCGCATCTACCTCTAGGTGGTCATGCTTACCTATTCTCAGGATGGCAAGGATTTCCTAGGCTTTATCACCATAGAAATGCCCGTATTTTAACGAGGTCCTATAAAATTCCTCAGTCAGCGAGGCACACTCTATATGCACTTCTTTCATGGAGTCGGCCACTTTCATGATGTGGTCGAAACCCCCAAACAACTCAGCTACGAACTCGGATACCCAAACCGTTGTTCGTAGGCTGGGAGACTTGAGTTCCTTCCATCCCCCCATCACAACTCTACTGCTGACTTCGTCCCAACCTTCGTTGGCGAACCTCTCGCCCTCCCTTCCGGTTTGTGCCTCCGCATTCCCTAGAAGCCGCATCGAATCCTGTCCCATAGCTATCATAGTGCAGAACAGGCGCCACTCGTCTTCGGAAAGAACGACCGTCCCAACTGGTTCTACTTTGCCTTCCGCTACTTCGTCCCAACCTTCCTCTTCCCTTATTGGGTTCCAAATCCGCTCTATCCATACGTATGATAGTCTCGGGGCAGCTTCAAACCCGACCCAGTCGCACGTGGTTCCCCTCCATTCGTTTTCTGGTGGTATAGGTATTTTTATTCCCCCTCTGAGTCACCTTGGTTCCCATCCCTTGAAGGTGTATTCCATCAGCAATTCCTCTCTAGTCATATTTTCCCTTCCTGCACAATGCCAGACCACTTGGTCTCCCTAAGTAAGTCACCCATCCTAGAAGTCCCAGTCCTCCATCTCATCATCTTCGTCCTCATCACTGAAGTCGTTCTCTTCGTTGTAGAACAACTCCTTCGCCCCTTCCAGGAATATCTCCCCTATTGCCACATTTTCGTAGACTATCCCCCAATGCACGAACCTAGGGACAAAGACATTGTCTATGCTAAGGCAATTTAGCATCTCGGCCAGCTCCTCCGCCCAATTCCCTTCAAACGGCCTCATTTCTATCGACAACCGAAAGAAGTTTTGCCTAGCGCACTAGTATAGTCTGAGGGTCGTCATGGAATGGCATATCCGTACTAGCCTGCTCCGGGTTCCAAAGACCGCATCCACCAGAAATGGGGGCAACACATATCGCATGGCTCTGACGGGTCGCCTCACGCTCGCTCTATCCCCAAGTTTCACCCGCACATCTACCCTTTCCATTTCCATTTCCCTCCGCTAACACGCAGCCCATACAACCTCCCGCTCCGCCTTCCTAAACAATTCGTCCGGTGTATTCCCTAGCGCCAAACCTATGACCATAGCATTCTCCCCATCTTGTGGCAAGTAGACCCACCCCCGGGCTTCCACTGTCTCGGCGACAACCTTGTCAAACTGACATTAGTCCATATTGTCTCTATCCAAAGGAATGCGTCCTCCTCTTCCAACATTACGGTTTGATATGCTGGCTCAAGATTTGTCCATGTCCCATCATCCGGGAGGACGACCGATACCCCATCCTTTACGTCTACTGGCATTTCCGGGCCGCTGGTATAGATCGGGGAAGACAACCACCGCTCCATCTTGTTTCCAGCACCCGACCCCTGTTTTAATAAGAGAGTACCAAACGGTTCTTCCGGTCAGGTTAACCCTCGTCCTAGTTGAGAATTATTTCAGACCCCTCATCAAGGTCTCCCTAATTTACCTCCCCATTCCTAAGTATCACCATCTCATAATACCCTCGGTCGGCCATCCATTTCCCCACATTCTTTTTCTTGGTTCCATTCCAACTGACCTCTATCCTCCTTCCTTCCGATCATCTCTCACTCATGTAGACTTAGATGGGGAGGAGAGAATAGACTTAGAATTATGCCCCGACCAACAATGCAGGCTCAATCAACCTTTACAGAGGGGGAACACATAAAAAAAATCAGGCAATCTCACATACGGGTCGGTCATCTCCTCACCGGCCTATCCCAATATGGTCTCTCCGCTGGTACTATCGGTAGAGTTTTATCCCATACCTCAAGCGCAGCTCAACCGTCGCGAGCGCGGTACCCAGGCTCCGGCACAGGGTGTTACCCCTCTCCATTCGCCCAAAATACCCCATCCCGTTTTGCCGCTCTTGCATACCCTCGTTGGTACCGGGAATTACCCCTGCACACCCCATTAGGTGCAATAGTCAGTCGTCCGGCCATTCACTTCCATCGGTCCGACAAGAATCAGCCTTTCCCAAGCCGTGCTACGGGAAGCTACTAATCGTCTCCGAGGTTCCACCCCGCTCTGCATGCACTGGTACTCCCGCCGCCAGTCAGCAGGCTAACCCCCGCCTAAGAAGACGTTTCGCACCCCGTCCGAGCAAGATCATCAAGCCATGCTCAGAACGCCCGGGTGAGAATGCTACTAATCAACCGGCCAGACAGACTCCCGTTCGATAACTCGGTGGCCCGACCTCCGCACACGAAACCCGGTGAATTCTCAAAGAGATCGACGTTTCACAACCCGCACCAGCCGGTGTAAACCCATCCTTTCCTTCCGAAAGGCAAGATACTCAAATCCCATCATGCAAAACACAAGTCCCAAGTGGGACACATATAATACAAGTGTCTTTTCCTTGGTGCACCCAACACTTCCTACCCATAGCTCACAATTTTCTCTTCGGACAATGAGTGTCACTCCCCCTACTTTCATACACAGTGGACGGTTCTTTCTCGTAAGAATCTTCAAAGGTGAGCTAGTTTTTCTTGGAGCCTAGCAACTCCCTTCATTCCCTTTCTCTTCATTTGTCTGTCCTTTCATAGGGTGGGGTTTGTTCCTTCTTGATGACCCGTTGTGTTCATGTTGGTTCCTTCAAGCATTTCAAAGTGCAAAGTGCATGAGTCCACTGGGCTCAAAGAAGAGGAGAGAAGGGCACCCATTTGGTCGGATCACTCTGCCACGGGATTTTCATCGGACCCCGGCCGAAGCCAAAGGACCAACCGTCTGCCAGGTAACCGGAGCCCTTCTTTCATACGAAGAGGAAGGGTCGGCCTGCGACTTGCCCAAGGCTTACCCGGACAGGCGAACACCAACACCGGACGAAGGAGGGCTAGCTCCATCCCACAAGGAGGTGGCTAATAAAGTGCATACCATACAACTTTTACCTTCAGGCCTGGCCATGCCATGCCCCCAGTCACTCTCAAATCTGATTTTCACAAGTCCAATTTCCTTATCTTTGGTTGTGTATACGGTCATGCGTAGGGCGCCCCCTCCGGAATCGCAAGGGTCAGTTTAACCCCATACCCGGCACCTCCACCATTTTTGTAGGGTCAAACCCCGGTAGACTTTCGAGCCTTAGTCGACACCACTGCGGGTCCCAGTTGGCTCGGCCCGCCCATGCTCATGCTCAGGGTGCGGGCCATTCGTCCCAGGGTCACCCCCACCTAGTGCTTTGAGATGGATGGGGGTGGGCCATCGCGCGAGAGAGTTTTGACATTGGGGATGTAGCTCAGCCCTCACGCCGGGTGGTAGTTTTGCTGGTCTTTCCGCAACGCTGATTTTTTTTTTTTCTTAGTTATGTTCTCAGGCAATGACTCTTTCCAATACGCAGACAGTCCAAGGGTTCTTTCAGAGTTTCTCTTCTCTTGTACACAGGTTAAGCATCATCCTTAGACCACGTACCATTTCCCTAAGCATTGTGATCCTACGGCGTCATCGGGGTGCGGCGATGCCGTCCTCCCCCTCGCCTCTACGTGCCCGTCGGGTCTCGTACATCTCATTCAACCCTATTGACGCAGGCCCCTTAGTCTTTTCGGGACCTTTATATGCATATACACACAACTTCACATTTTCCTTGGCAAGATTGCACTCCATTCTCTCATTTACACTCCAAGTCTCAAACGCAAAGGTCATTTTCATGGATTGGCTTTATGCTAAGGGCCCCGTAGCCCCTTTTCCCCTCTTCCCTTTTCCTTTTGTCCTCCGGTTTCTCCCGGCTCTTTTCCGCTCAAGGCATCCCTAGCCTTCACTTACCTGCACAGTCTCACACAAAGCAAAGATCCATACAATCCCCCACTGGGGGTAGCCCTTCCCACATGCCTATCTTTCCCTGTTCTTTGGCTGCTCTTTGTTCCCTCTCTTTTGCTCAATCAGCCCATCCTCTTCTCATAGTCATGCAGTCGGGGAAATGGTTGAGTCAAACTTACCTTGCTTCGACTTACTTTCTCCCAGATTCCGCCTCTCGCCCACTCTTTCAAACGTCCTTTCATGTGCCTTCTTGGTGGCACAAGGGACTGACTATCCTTCCCTTGCCCTCTTCTTCCACCAAGTGAGGTCTGATTTCTTTTACCTTTCGCACCCTGACAATGTAACAAGTGAGGGGAGAAGGGTTAGTCATATGCCAAGTTAGGGGGAGAGAGTGAAGGGCAACGCGAAAAGGGAGAGAGAAAAAAAAAGTGGGAGAGAGAGAGAGAAAAAAAAAAAAAAAAAAAAAAAAAAAAAAAAAAAAAAAAAAAAAAAAAAAAAAAGAGAGAAAAAAAAAAAAAAAAAAAAGAGAGAGAGAGAGAGAAGAGACTTCTAATCCTAATCAAATCAGCACCCCGTGGTAGCAGCCAAATGTCGGTCACCCATCCCATAGTAGGAGCAACCAAATGTCAGTCACCCATCCCATAACAGCCAAATGTCGGTCACCCATCCTATACTGAAAGATCAACTAAGTATGAATTGGAACACTTCAACATACATGAAAAGTACGTGCACATGTAGGAGAGCGCAACTAAGTATGCACTGGAACTTCACAACACACATGAACTTGACAATGAGAAGATTGAACTAGTGAACGACACATGCACATGGAGGAAAGATCAACTAAGTATGAACCGGAACACCACAACACACACGAACTTGACAATGAGAAGATTGAACTAACGAAAGGCATATGCACATGAAGAAAAGATCAACACACATGAACTTAACAATGAACTAATGAAGAGCACATGCACATAGAGGAAAGATCAACTAAGTATGAACCGGAACATCACAACACGCATGAACTTGAGAATGAGAAGATTGAACTAGTAAAAAACACATCCACATAAAGGAAAGATCAACTAAGTATGAACCGGAACATCACAACACACACGAACTTGACAATGAGAAGGTTGAACTGGTGAAGAGCACATGCACAAGGAGGAAAGATCAACTAAGTATAAGCCGGAACATCAAAACACACATGAACTTGACAATGAAGATTGAACTGATGAAGAGCACACGCACAAGGAGGAAAGATCAACCATGTGTGAACCGGAACACTACCAACACACATGAACTTGACAATGAGAAAATTGAACTAATGAAGAGCACATGCACATGAAGGAAAGATCAACACACATAAACTTGACAATGAGAAGTTTGGATTAAGGAAGAGCACATGCACATGGAGGAAAGACTAACTAAGCATGAACCGGAACACTACAACACTCATGAACTTGACAATGAGAAGGTTGAACTAGTGAAAAACACATGCACATGGAGGAAAAATCAACTAAGTATGAACCGGAACACCACAACACACATGAACTTTGACAATGAGAAGATTGAACTAGTGAAAGGCACATGCTCATAGAGGAAAGATTAACTAAGTATGAACCGGAACACTACAACACACATAAACTTGACAATGAGAAGGTTTAACTAATGAAAAACACATGCACATGGAGGAAATATCAACTAAGTATGAACCGGAACACTACAACACACATGGATTTGACAATGAGAAGGTTCAACTAGCGAAAACCTCATGCATATGGAGGAAAGATCAACTAAGTATAAACCTGAACACTACAACACACATGAACTTGACAATGATAAGGTTCAACTAGTGAAAAGCACACACACATGGAGGAGAGATCAACTAAGTATGAACTGGAACACTACAACACACATGAACTTGACAATGAGAAGATTGAATTGATGAAGAGCACATGCATAAGGAGGAAAGATAAACTAAGTATGAACCAGAACATCACAACGTACATGAACTTGACAATGAGAAGATTGAATTGATGAAGAGCACATGCACAAGGAGGGAAGATCAACTAAGTATGAACCGGAACACTACAACACACATGAAGTTGACAAGGAAAAGGTTTAACTAGTGAAAAATACATGCACATGGAGGAAAGATCAACTAAGTATGAACCGGAACACTATAACGCACTTCAACTTGACAATGAGGAGATTGAATTAATGAAGATCATATGCACATAGAGGAAAGATCAACACACATGAACTTGACAATGAACTAATGAAGAGCACATGCACATGGAGGAAGATCAACACACATGAACTTGACAATGAGAAGTTTGAACTAATGAAGAGCACATGCACATGGAGGAAACATTAACTAAGTATGAACCGGAACACTACAACACACATGAAGTTGACAAGGAGAAGGTTCAACTAGTGAAAAGCACATGCACATGGAGGAAAGATCAACTAAGTATGAACCAAAACACTACAACACACATGAACTTTGACAATGAGGAGATTGAACTCATGAAGAGCACATGCACATAGAGAAAAGATCAACACACCTGAACTTGACAATGAGACGTTTGGACTAATGAAGAGCATATGCACATGGAGGAAAGACTAAGTCATCATGATCCGGAACACTATCATGTGAGAGTTGGGTCATGCATGTGAGTGAGACTTGCTCAAACACATGCTCATGACTCATGAATGCAACTAAGTTTGAAACAAAATGTCATATTTTGAGACTTGCACAAACACATGCTCATGACTCATGAATGCAACCAAATTTGAAACGGAATGTCATATGTGAGAGTTGAGTCATGCATGTGAGTGAGATTTGCTCAAACACATAATCATGGCTCATGAATGCAACCAAATTTGAAATGGAATGTCATCATCTACTTTGTGAGTCAAAAACGCAAGCAAGACTAGTTCCAAAAAACACAAGTCTTGAGCACGAAATCATTCCTGGAAGAATGAGAGCATCTCCTACTAGTATGTGAGTGAAAAGCAAAGTCTACACTAGATCAAATCACAAGTATTGAGCAACAGATCATCCATAGAAGGACCGGAGCATCTCCTACTAGTGTTTGAGTGAAATGCAAAAGTTGAAGTAACTCAAATCACAAGAATTGAACATGAGATTATCCATAGAAGAATCGGAGCATCTCTTACTAGTGTGTGAGTGAAAAGCAAGAGTTACACTAGGCTATATCACAAGATTCGAGCAAGAGATCATCCATGAAAGAATCAGAGCGTCTTCTACTAACATGTGAGTAAAAGGCAAGATCTACACTAGACCAAATCACAAGTATTTAGCATGAGATCATCCATGAAAGAATCGAAGCATCCCCTACTAGTGTGTGAGTGAAAAGCAAGGGTTGAAGTAGCCCAAATCACAAGAATTGAACATGAGATCATCCATGGAAGAATCGGAGCATCTCCTACTAGTGTGTGAGTCAAAAGCAAGAGTTACACTAGGCTATATCACAAGATTCGAGCAAGAGATCATCCATCGAAGAATCGGAGCGTCTCCTACTAACATGTGAGTGAAATGCAATATCTATACTAGACCAAATCACAAGTATTGAGCATGAGATCATCCATGAAATAATCGAAGCATCTCCTACTAGTGTGTGAGTGAAAAGCAAGAGTTACACTAGGCTATATAACAAGATTTGAGCAAGAGATCATCCACGGAATAATCGGAGCATCTCCTACCAGCATGTGATCGAAAAGCAAGATCTATACTAGACCAAATCACAAGTTTTGAGCATGAGATCATCCATGAAAGAATCGGAGCATCTCCTACTAGCATGTGAGTGAAAAGCAAGAATTACACGAGGCTATATCACAAGATTGGAGCAAGAGATCATCCATGAAAGAATCAGAGCATCTCCTACTAGCATGTGAGTGAAAAGCAAGATCTACACTTAGACCAAATCACACGTATTGAGCATAAGATCATCCATGAAAGAATCAGAGCATCTCCTACTAGCATGTGAGTGAAAAGCAAGATTTACACTTAGACCAAATCACAAGTATTGAGCATGAGATCACCCATGAAAGAATCGGACCATCTCCTACTAACATGTGAGTGAAAAGCAAGATCTACACTAGACCAATCACAAGTATTGAGCATGAGATCATTTTGGAAAGAATCGGAGCATCTCCTACTAGCAATTGAGTGAAAAGCAAGAGCTACACTAGGCTATATCACAACAATTGAGCATGGGATCATCCATGATAGAATCGAAGTATCTCCTACTAGCATGTGAGTGAAAAGCAAGAGTTACACTAGGCTATATCACAAGATTTGAGCAAGAGATCATCCATGGAAAAATCGGAGCATCTCCTACTAGCACGTGAGTGAAAGGCAAGATCTACACTAGACCAAATCACAAGTATTGAGCATGAGATCATCCATGAAAGAATCGGAGTATCTCCTACCAGCATGTGAGTGAAAAGCAAGATCTACACTAGACCAAATCACAAGTATTGAGCATGAGATCACCCATGAAAGAATCGAAGCATCTCCTACTAGCATGTGAGCGAAAAGCAAGATCTACACTAGACCAAATCACAAGTATTGAGCATGAGATCATTCATGAAAGAATCGGAGCATCTCCTACTAGCATGTGAGTGAAAAGCAAGAACTACACTAGGCTATATCACAAGAATTGAGCATGAGATCATCCATGAAAGAATCGGAGCATCTCCTACTAGCATGTGAGTGAAAAGCAAGACTTACACTAGGCTATATCACAAGATTTGAGCAAAAGATCATCCATGGAAGAATCGGAGCATCTCCTACTAGCATGTGAGTGAAAGGCAAGATCTACACTAAGACCAAATCACGAGTATTGAGTATGAGATCATCCATGAAAGAATCGGGGCATCTCCTACTAGCATGTGAGTGAAAAGCAAGATCTACACTAGACCAATAAGAAGGAGAAAAGGAGAAAGAAGGAGGAGAAGAGGAGGGAGAAGAAGGAGTAGAGAAGAAAAAGAAGAAAAAGGAGAAAAAGATGAAGAAGATGAAGAAGGAGAAGAGTGAAGAGGAGGAAGAAGAAAAAGATGAAGAAGAAGAAGGTGAAGAAAAAAAAGAAGATGGAGAAGAATCTCTTCTTTTCCACTCACCTTCTTTATGCCTTGGAGATGGAGCCTCAACCTTGATGAAGCTTCCTCTTTCTTGCACAAACTCCTCCTTGACTATGGCTTCCTTCTCCCTCAAGTCCCTCTCCTTCTTCTCTCACTTTCTCCCAAGTTGCGACAAACTCCTATCACCATAGCTATGGAGTCCTCCCCTCTAGGAGGGCTAATGGGACTCCCTCTAGCCTTTCTCTCTTCCTCACACCCTGGGGGCTATGGCGGATCACCTCCCTAGTGCCAGCCTTACTACCACTAGCCTCTAGAGCTCCTCTCCCTAGCTCATGGCCTTCACCAAGCTCCCAAACCGGCATGGGTTCCGCTCTCCTCTCTCGAAGTGAAAGAGTGTTTCTATGAGCTCACTTGGGCAGTATGGGCACTCCTCATGCAATTGTGAATGTGGCGGACTGAATTCCCAGCTTATGTAGGCTGAAACCAGCATTCCGGCCAGCCCATGGGCCTCCCCATGTGCCTTGAGGTGAACCGAGGTACCCCCAAGGCAAAATTCCCCCACTAGGCCCTTCCGGAGGTACCCGGGCCTCTTTTTGGCCAAGTACATGCAGTTTGAGTGGTTGGTACCAACTCGGATTGCCTCTTGGCCTCCTTCGGCCCCCTTTTCACCTCAAAAACGCTGCCCCCTTGGGCATTGCCTCTTGGCCTCCTTCGGCCCCCTTTTCACCTCAAAAACGCTGCCCCCTTGGGCCCAAATGCCCAAGGGGCAACTTTACTTGAGAGAAAACGACCTAGTGGACCTTTTTCTCAATTTTTTCAGTTTGCACCCCATTTTTGGTAGGCCGAGATATTTTCCCATGCAGCGGCACATTTTCAGCCTTGGATCTGGCTGAGATCCAAGGCCAACAATATTTTGTGTCACCCCCAAGTAGCCCTTGCTTCAAATTTGAGCCCCTTAGTTCCTCCCCTTAGTTCTCTCTTTCTCTCTCGTTCTCTTGGGGATGACGATGATGGTTCCCCCTTCGCCAACTTTCTCTCTCTCTCTCTTGGGGATGACGATGATGGTTCCCCCTTCGCCAACTCTCTCTCTCTCTCTTTCTCTCTCTCTCTCTCTCTCTCTCTCTCTCTCTCTCTCTCTCTCTCTCTCTCTCTCTCTCTCTCACGAATCGATTGATTAATCACTTCATCGATTAATTTTTCAATCCATCGATTAATCGATTAATCTTTCGATCAATCAATCGATCGATCGATCGATCGATCAATTAATGAATCAATGAATCGATTAATTTAATCGATCGATTGATTGATTTATTAATTGATTGATTGATTGATTGATTGATTGATTAATTGATTGATTGATTGATTGATTGATTGATTAATTGATTGACTGGTTGATTGATTTGAAAGGCTGTTACGTGGCAAACTTTCTAATCCTCATCATCGAAACCACCCCCTCCACCATGGGTCGTCGGCCGGCATACTTATATCGGACAAACGCTCTTCGTCTTCTTCTTTTTGTTCTTCTTCAAGTTCTCTCTCTCTCTCTCTCTCTCTCTCTCTCTCTCTTTCTCCTGTCTCTTATACACATCTAGATGTGTATAAGAGACAGCTCTCTCTCTCTCTCTCTCTCTCTCTCTCTCTTTACGCGATCACTCTCTTTCCTCCGTCCACCGTGCTATGCATCTCATGCGGTTCCTTCATTTTTCTTCGCTGCCGCACGTTGCCTTTCGATCCTCCTTGCCATATCCAGTGTTAGCCAACACTCTTCCTCGACTTTAGAGGGAGGAAGGTCGCAGGCTTTCTCTCTCTCTCGCACCCTCTTCTTCCAACGACATCGGGTTGTCTCTCTCCTATTCCAGATACCTCTGCGCCTCCATGTCTCGTTGCGTGTCTCACTCCTCTTCAGCTCGCTGTCTCTCTTCTTCCTCGGCAGCTGATTGGATCTCCCATGCATAACATAGCTGTCACGTGAATCTTCCACGTGTGCACTGCACCCCATCGACAACGTCCCTCCTGTCGAATAGGCTGTCGTCGGGCCATCTTATGCTAGAGGGGCTTATGGACCCTCCTTGACCGCCGGTGGTGTTCCTCGAGCGCGTGCTGCCGCTCGTGTTGCTCCTCGACCTCATGGCTTTGCCATGCACCATCGTGATGCACTGAACAAGATAGAGTGAATGTGTGTGTTTGTGTGTATGTGTGTGTGTGTGTGTGTGTGTGTGTGTGTGTATGTGTGTGTGTGTGTGTGTGTGTGTGTGTGTGCGTGTGTGTGTATGTGGGTCCGTATGTGTGTGAGAGAGAGAGAGGGAGAGGGAGAGAGAAAGAAAGAGTGTACGAAATAGACAGAGGGAGACAGCGATGGAGAGGCTATCGAGCGGCAGAGTGCATGAGTTGCATTTTCGCATGCTCCATCCTCGACTTGGTCAACGTTTTATACAGTAATAAACGTTGACATGGCCCGGCCTTAGGCTTTAGGAACGTTGACTTGATCCTGGGCCCAGGTCGGTACCAATGTTGATATCAGTGTGGACCTGGGTCTGGTCTCACGTTTACGTGGGCCCAGAGTAGGTGTCGATCCTGGGTGTTAGGTCCAGGCCCTGGTTTAAGACATTGTCCGGGCCCAGGTCCATGCTCTTACAGTTTTTGTTGCTTTTTTTTTTTTTTTTTTTTGCCATTTCAAAGCCCTACTCTGTGTGCGTGCCTGTCTGTCTGTGTGTCAGGCAGTCTGTCTGTTTGATTGTCTGCTTGTCTGCCTGGCTGCCTATTTGCCTGTCTGTGTACCTATCTGCCTATTTGTGTCCCTGTCAGCCAGTATGTAAGTATAGCGCTAGGTCAACGTCACTATAGCGCCACGAAAACGTCAGTGTAGCGTTAGTGTAGTGACGTTGACACTCAGGCAGAGAGGCTAACAAACAGACGAACAAACACAGAGACAAACAGACAGACAAACTGTTTGTTTGTCAGTCAGTCAGTTTGTTTGTTTGATTGTCTGCTTGTCTGCCTGTCTGTCGGTCTCGCAGGTGTTCACGTGGCAGACAGGCAGACAGGCACCAGGTGTTGACGTGGCAGACATGCACGCAGGCAGAGAGGCAGGCAGACAGGCAGACAGACTGTTTGTTTGTCTGTCAGTCAGTCAGTCTGTCTGTTTGATTGTATGTCTGTCTGCCTTTCTGCCTGTGTGTCTGTCTGCTTGTCTCGCAGGTGTTGACATGGCAGACAGGCAGACAGGCATGCAAATGTTGACGTGGCAGACAGGCACGCAGGCAAAGAGGCAGGCAGGTGTTGATGTGGCAGACAGGCACGCAGGCAAAGAGGCAGGCAGGTGTTGATGTGGCAGACAGGCACGCAGGCAGACAAGCAGGCAGACTGTTTGTTTGTCAATCAGTCAGTCTGTCTGTTTGATTGTCTGCCTGTCTTCCTATCTTTCTGTCTCGCAGGTGTTGACTTGGCAGACAGGCAGACAGACAGGTAGGCAGACAGAGAGGCAGGCAGACAGAGAGGCAGGCAGTCAGAGAGGCAGGTAGACAGGGTCCGCGACACAAGGCAGGTCGGGAACACAGGCTTGGCACAGGTTTGGGACACAGCCCAAGGGTCAGGTCGGGGACAGAGGCTGGGAGCAGGCAAGGGAGACGGGTCCAGGGAAGGGTGGGCACACAGGCAGACTGGGAGCAGGCGAGGGAGACAGGTCCAGGTAAGGGTGGGTACACAGACAGAGATGCAGGCAGACAGGCAGACAAACTGTTTGTTTATCAGTCTGTATGTTTGATTCTTTGCCTGACTGCCCGTCTGCCTTTTTTTTTTGCTCTCTCTCTCTCTCTCACTCTCTATATCTATTTATCTACCAATGAATCAGATAATTCTATTGACTGCTTGGTTGATTGGATTTTTTTTTTTTTTTCAATTAAACAATCAATCAATCAACCAATTGATCAATTACTCGATTGATCGATCAATCAATGAATCAATCAATCTTTTTCACTTTCTCTGTCTCTGTTCTCTCTCTCTCTCTCTATCTATCTATCTATCTCTCTATCTATCTATCTATCTATCGATCGATCTATCTATCTATCTATCCATCTATCTATCTATCTATTCATCTATCTATCTATCTATCTATCTATCTATCTATCTATCTATCTATCTATCTATCTCTATTTATCTATATACCTATATATCTATCTATCTATCTATTTATATATATATATATACCAATGAAATAGGCACATCTATTGACCTGTGCATAGGTTTGGGCCTGTTCTCAAAGCCCACGCCCGGACCTGTACATAGGCGCAAACATAGGTCCGGATCAGGGAGACAGGCTGTGAGTCTGTCTATTTGTCAAGCCCAGATCAGGGGGACAGGCTCGACATAGGTCCGGAACACAAGGTCTCCTTTGTCGCAGGCCGAGGGGTTATATCGTGGGCCTGAATCTGGTGCAGGTCTACAGGCTGTTGGAGAGATGAGGGTACTCGACTGTGGAGTAAAAGCAAGCCTCATGCTGAAAGGTGCGTAGTAATCATGTAGTCAGATAAGGACTCAATAATCGATACGGGCCGTTGATGATGCGGATCCAACAATGTGCACGCAAACTTAGGCAACGTCATGGTGCATATCCTACCATTTGCCATCTGCTCATGAACATTGCGCCGTAAGGGTAAGGATGTCATCTTATTTGCACTTTGCATATTCTTTGTTTTTCATGGTGGTCGGCGCAGATGGTCAAGCGTCCGCTCAACATAACGTCGTGGTCGAGACATATGGTCAGAGAGCGGGTGCGGGATCATCACGCTCCGATGTGCCGATGCATATCGATGAAGCAGATGATCTAAATGTTTCGTACGGTCATTACCTCTATGATGATGATCGCAGAATGAATGAGTACGTCGAAGATTGTGAACAGTATGAGTATAGCATGCCGAGGGAGATGCATGATATGGAACATCGTTGCCATCGATCGAATGTTGTTATGCGGTATGGTGTGGTGGGTAAGGTTCCAAATGATCATGCCTTGCGGAAAGTATTTCATAATTTCGTTACGAACAACCAAGGACTTCGTTGGACTCAGGATAAGTTGTTGAATATGTTGAAGAAGAAGGAGGTGAAACTTGATGCAGTTAAGAGTGCGTTAGCCAACATTGAGCTCAACGCAAAGTCATTCATCGAAAAATTCATTCAAGAGGAACGAAACGATGAGGTGAGAGATTCCTCTATGCCCGATACTGTGCATGTGAAAGAGGAGCCAAGAGTTAACATGGACATGGAGATGCGGATTCGTTATCGGATGAGGTCGAAAATTCGAGATGATTTGATTGATGAGATTGTTAAGTGTAGCACCCAAGTTCATCCGCACCTGCTGGAAGAGTGTCATGGTTTGCGCCGGTGACTTGAAAAGGCCGAATGTGCAATGAGGAGATTGTTGTCCTGTCGTGGTCTGGCGTGGGAAGATCCATCTTCTCGAAATGTAGTCTTCGATTTTCCATCGACAGAAGTTCGGAGGCTCTTCCGAAAAGGGATCTGATTGTGATGTTACATTCACTTCGAACTGTTGGTTCTAAGCTGGAGCATAAAAATGCAATGTTGGAGGTGTAAAATGCCATGCATTTTCCTGTGAGCGATAACCAGATGAGGGCAACGGTGGTCAATCTTGGCCAATTGTATAAGGAGGCACGCAAAGAGTTGATGAATGTCGTGTTTGTGAACGAATTCGGTGACCGGTTGGAATACCAATCCAGGTTTTATTGGGCTCAACGTCACAATGAGCAGGTCTACCAGCTCAGGAAATTGCTTGGCGATGTCGTGCTAGCTCATTCACCGAAACGATTTATGGAGGAGCTAAGCAATGTGAAGAGGTTGAATGTTCTTGCGAGCATGAATAAAGAACATGAAAAAAGACTGAATGAGACTGTGATTGCATTGGTGGAATCTTTGAGTCGTCGATGTCCTAGATGTCGTAGTACATATTGGGCACGATTGGACCGTACGAGGATAAATGAACTCTTGGTTGTTAGACCGAAATATGATGGGAAGACAAACATTTATCCCGATGGAGATAGTTGGGCCAATGAGGACAATGAATTTGCGATGGAAGAAAGGAGGAAGCGACTTCGCGAACTAGCAGGGGGAGATGAATAGGGTGGTATTTCATGATTGTTGAATTAACGGTTGAGAGGAATAAAAGTAACAAGAATGAAACAGGAGGGAGGAAAGGAAGGAGACAGAGGATGTTGGGTGCGGGGATGACAATGGTTGCAAAGGGGAAAAAAAGCTATAAATAGAAGGAAGAAATTTGTTCTTTGTTGTTCTCACTATAAGCGCATGATGTGATGTATTGTTAGATATGTAAATGAGTGCAGCTTCGTGGGCAAGATGATGCAGGAGTAAGAGTGGATAGAGTGAGAGTGATAATGAGAAGGTGGAGTGGAATGGCGGGAAGAACGCACGATTTGACATTGTTTTCATTCCATTAATGATGATGACACTTGAAACCGTTTTATGATAAGACTTTTGAATTTTGTCTTTTCTTTCTCTTATTTAAAACCTGTCTCTCTCTCTTTCTCTTTCTCTCTCTCTCTCTCTCTCTCTCTCTCTCTCTCTCTCTCTCTCTCTCTCTCTTATTTAAGTCGTTTCTCTCTCTTTCGCTCTTTTTTTTTTCATTTCTTTTTTGATAACTATTCATGGAATTGAAAGAAAATATTATTGATGTATACAAATAAAAGTTACCTTAGTCGTTTGTTGGTATGTGATCTCATGTTCTACGTACTCACGGTCATGGAGATGATCTTAATCCTTAGTTGCTAATATTTGTTAAATTCTGTTTTTAAATATAATATGGTTTTGTGTGTTCATTCTTATACTGTTCTGCTTATTCTTAAAAAACAACCAGGTAAGTATCCCTAAAAATATAGACATGAGATAATGTTCAAAACCGATTGAGATGAGTAAGAAGTTTGAGGGGGGGAGGGGAATGTAGGCTTGAATGTTTTGTGATGTTATAATGTAAATTTTATGAATAATTAGAAAGGAAAAGTCTCGATAGTAAATTAAAAAACAACAATAAACTTAGATCATCTTTCAGTAAACGGTATCGAAGGAAAGCGAAACATGCTCGGGAATAATCAAGGTATGTATGACATGGGGCGGTGAAAATACTCAGACGCTTATAGGAAGCAAATTAAGTGTTATTGGGAAGGGGGGTCACACTATGTATTTCGAATGAATATTGGAGAAGGAACCAATCAGATAAGAAGAAATAAAACTGCCATTAAACGTAGTCTTTTTCCCAAGGCACCCGTGCTATCCCGAATGACCTCCTCTCGCCTAGACCCGTTCCAAAATGTCATGTTATCTACCCCCTTTGCGTTTATCTCATCAAAGTCCCCCAAGCAAAAGAGGAGAAGAAAGGTGAGGCCATCAACGATTTGCCCGACCTCGATCGCTAGGAATGGTTCTTCCTGGATCCACGACCTTCGAGGTTGGTTGGGGAGAGGTGCGGCACGCCTCATAGACTCATTTATGGGGGTGGTGCAATGTTGTTGTGGTGGAGTCAACGCCTTCTTCTAAGATTTGGGCCTCGTGCTCAGGCAAGGAGAATGGGTACTACGGACTACTTCCTAGCGATCGGGGCCCGGAAAGGTCAGGGAATCTATTTTACCTTCTTCAATTTTTTTGTGGATGGACGACTGACTTAGAATACCTAAGTCTGGCCGCAAGTAGAAGCCGCCTCGATTAATGTGGATTGGAACCAAAAGAAGTTCTGATCCAAGTGACAAATTTATCCGAACAGGAAAGTGAGCCCTGCTAGAGAATGACAAAGGGCAAACATGGACAGACGAGGTACGTATGACTCTATCGCATGGGGCCCTGAAAAGACTAAGGGACGTATAGGATCACAAATCGAACATAAGAACCGAATGAGGCATAAGAACAAAATAAGAGGCGTCTTAATCAACCTCAATAGGAGTCTAAAGAGACTCCAGTCCCGATTAAACATTTGCACAAACATGAAAGTGGACCTATACATGTATATTTGCACGATCAAAGAAATTATGATCTGAATGAACATTGATTAACCTCGATAGACACGCTGAAAAAAAAAAGAACAAACTGATTGCTTATTTTCTTTGATCTTCTATGCTTCGCATTTCAGCTGTGTTCTTCGTGTTGCACTACGTCTTCTTTGTTTTTCCTGTATTTTTTTCCTCTCTGCTTGAGACTATATTACTCTTCATCATATAATTACATCTCTATATGGATGCTTTGAGGCGTATTATTTTCGTTCCGGTTGTCTATATACATTTTATTTCTCCTATTCGCCGTGACGTGCCAATGTACAAATACGTATGTACGTGCCCATTAATATGGCAGAGGACCAAGATCCATGTGATGGTTCAACCCACAGTAATTTATCCACCGTTCCGACATTTTCTTCACCTCCGGATAGGTCCTTGCATGTTCCGTGGAAGCGTCGCAAATGCCATCAACCTTTTAAAAGGGTTGTTAATGATCCTTTGGTGTCATCGCCGATAGTATCATAGTGTACTCGATGTCCTTCCATTGTTCCAGGTCAAGTCGGTTTGTCTTTGTTCGAGGACCCTTCTTGCTCATCCAATCATGAATTGAGACTGTGTAAAGGTTCGGATATTACTCCTTGTCGTTCTACGAGTGAGACAACGATTCCATTACAACACGAACACCACAAACGCGGACGACCACCTTCCCAAAGTCGTCAAACCCGCAGGTCTTTATTACAGGTGGTAGGTGTTGTAGGTGAGCCGACTGTTCGCAGGAGAGATAAACAACCGATTGTGAGTCAAGATTATGTTCTTGATTGTTCTACTGAGGAACAATTTAGTGATAAGTCTTTATCTTTTTGACAGTCGATTCCATCGATGAATGATTTCACAAACGTCGTGCTTTCAAAAGAACAAGACAAGGAAATATTAATGTTAGTACGGATCGCATTAATTGTCCTATAAATCTCTCTATGACCTTGCAATGTGAACGTCCGCTTGAAATTCGCCCGGATGTTACAGTAAATGCAGATTCCGTTTCGATTGTCGAAAAATCAGTTTTACTTGATAATTTTCCCTCGCACTCGACACATGTGCACAATTGTTTATCGTCGATATTGACTGCCGATGTCCGACAAAGATTTATGGAGAGTAAAGTTTGTCCTCCCTTAGTGGATGTTCATGCAAATGCATCTTCTGCTGCTATGACCCCACCGAATTCGCCGAACACGTTGATTATAAATTTTGTTGGATTTCATAATCGATCCAAAAAAATATTATTATGGAAACCGATTCATTCAAGACTCAACCAACAGTACCATATGTTGTTGATTCGACGGCTCCGTGCGAATAAAGTCGTGCGTTGTTTGGAGCTTGAATCGTTGTCGTCGATGCCTCGCTGTGAGTCATTGAGCTATGATGGAAGTGCGGTAATTGTTGTAAGTATTGTAGAGGTTGGTGGAGAAAGGGTACAGGTCGATACAATAAATGTGAATAAACCATGTTCTACGTCGGGTGTAATTTCAAAACGAAGGAAAAGTCAAGGAAGACGAGTTAATTTTCATGTTAAACGTATGCGTGCATTGAGCGTTGCGCTTAAGAATCATAGGAGAAAAGAAGATGTGCGTGCTCATAATCATTTTGTGCGGGGTGTGTGGGAAAATTTGTTTGCTATGAATATTCTTCAAGAGATTCGAGCGAGCGGCTCTGCACAATCGAGGAGTGCATCTTCTCCTACGAGACAATCGAGGAGTTGTTCTTCTGGGGAGAGGCAGTCGAGGAGTCTGTCATGAGCGAGGCAATTGCAGAATCCGTCTGTGAGAAATCGAAATTCACTGAACAATCGGAAAGATAGTGAGTCAGATAATCGCGAGGAAGAAATGAATGATTCACGTGATATTCCATGTCCTGATCTTAATGCACTCCCATCGGCACCCGTGGCAACAACATTGGCGGCAGTTGAGAGCACCATGACGATTCTTGGGAATGCTAACACTGTTGAAACGTTCGGCATTGGAGGTCGAGATCCGTGTAAACATTGTGGTGCTAAATTGTGGCATCATGAAAAAAAATGGACAAAGATGTGTTGCAGAGAAGGTACAAAACGTTGTTCTTTATGGGAATAGCCTTGCGAAGGCTCCCCGGAGCATGAGATTCTTTCCCTTTGGACGTCTCAAACTTCCGACTGTCGATTCCTTCAAAGCAATGCGAGGATAATTAATAATAGTTTATCACTCGCATCCTCACAGTTGAAGCAACCGAGCGATGGTGTTTAATGATTTCAGGGCCAACTTCGGGTTCAAGGTTCAATCTTTCATTGTGTTTGTGCATTGGCTGTGGGGGAAGGGGAACGTCCTCAGTTTGCACAACTATACTTGCACGATCCTCAACAATTGGACGATGCGATTGATCAAAAGGTAAATTTTTTTAACTTACCTGTACGTACATCCAATGCCGAACTCGATCGAACAAAATGCATATTAAGAAGGTTTCACGAATTGCTACAACAATGTAACAATTATGTGAAGGACTTTATGACGGTTGTTGACCTTCCGCCGGAAGCGTTGAACGGGAGGAATTGGTCATAAATCCAGATGTCACGCCTGAGGAGGAACATGCAAGGCGTTATAACCGTCCTATGGGTCTGCATGAGGTGTGTATTCTGAGGGCCGGTGAATTCCTTCCTCGATAGCTCGAGATTTGTTTGCGTGCTCCTCTTCCGGGTGAGCGGCAGACAGTTGTGGTTCCAAAATGTTATCGAGCGCACACCTGCTTAAGGTTTGTTTTACTTTTCCTGGAGGGAATTGATAGTTGGTCTGTCGGACGTGCCTCGGAAGCTGGATGGCTGTCACGACTTAGTGCCAAGGAGTACTATGCATTTCACCTTCACGAACGGGATGGTGAAAGACCTTGCCTCCTTTATGCAGCATGTCTCTTCCACGAGTTTTGTTGCATGGTGTACGCTAAAGTTGAATCCCTCCGCTTAAAATGAATGAGATTTCACCAAAAAGAATTGCGCTCGGAGTATTATCAGGATTTACGAGATGTTGTGCAACGAAATCAACGTGGTGAGGGTGTTGGGACAAAAGTGGTTTTACCGGCAACATTCACTGAGGGGTCCCGATATATGAGTGAACGATATCACAACAACATGACAATTGTAAAGTAATTCGAAGAACCGATTTTTTTCACCACTATGACGTGCAACACAAAATGGTCAGAGATCATACAAGCCCTGTTGCCAAGTCAATGTCCTAACGACAGGCTGAATCTTCTCGCGCGAGTGTTCAAGGGTTATCTTACATAGCTGATTGATGAGGTAAAGAAGAAACGGATCTTTGGCAGGGTGAGTGAAATGTTGTATGTGGTGGAGTTTCGAAAAAGGGGTCTACCACACACACATTTATTGATTATCCTACATCCGAATGATAAAATTCGGGATGCGGATGCTGTTGACAATATGGTGTGTGTCGAGATTCCTCCGGAATGGGAATTGAGAGAAAGGGTAGTCAAGTTCATGTTACATGAGATTTGCAGTGTGGAGAAACTCGACGCTTCGTGTACGGAGGACGAAAAATGCACAAAAGGGTTTTCAAAAGACGTCATTTTCACAACAACATTCAAAGACTAACAAAAGTACCCTTCGTATAAGAGAAGGAAACCTAGTGACGATGATTTTACGATTGTTCAAAATGTTGTTGTTTACGACAATCGGCGTGTGGTCCCGTATAACCCCTACTTGCTAATGAGGATTATTGCCACTTCAATGTTGAATATTGTGCTAACATCAAGGCGTGTAAGTACGTGTATAAGTACGTGTACAAAGAATGCGATCGTGCTATGGTTCGCGGACAAAATAATAATGCGTCTATCGGCGAAGTCAAATTGTATCAAGATATGCGTGTTGTAGGTGCATGCGAAGCATACTGACGGTTATTTGAGTTCGGTGTTGCGGAACAATGACCCTCGGTCGAAAGATTGTCTGTGCATCTTGAAAACATGCAAAAAGTGTAATTCGAATCGGACACTAAACATGGCGTTGTTTCGCATGGGCCCCTGTTCCTAAAGAGGAGCTTCCTCTGTACGCAGAAATCATTAATACTCATGTGTGGGATAACAAACATAAGAAGTGGAACCGAAGAAAGCGTGATTTTCACTGTGGTCCCTTCGAAAACATATCTTGGTTGCATCACGTGAGAATCACAGAAGAGAAAAGATTATATCTGTGCGTATTGCTAAACAATGAACATTCTTATGGGGTGAGTTCTTTTGTCGAAATCCGTTTGGTGGACGGAGTCGAATACGTATCTTTCCGATCTGTGTGTTCGATTGGGCCTTTTGCAAACACACGATGCATACGATCAATGCATAGATACGGCCACTGCGCATTACATGCCTAAAGAAGTTCGTAAACTATTTGTTATGGTTCTCGCGTTTGGTCCAGTGAACGATCTGGTTCATTTCGTCAAACGACATTGGGATAAGATGTGTGATGATTTTCAGTATCGCGCAGACAATCAAATTGTTTCCCCGAACATTTTGCAATCATTAGTGTTATTTCATCTTTGACCGTATTTTGCAAAAGTCTGAAAAAAATATCCATCAGTTTTACCTTTATTATCCAACACCTGACGAGGAAGATGTGTGATGATTTTCAGTATCGCGCAGACAATGAAATTGTCTTCCCGAACATTTTGCAATCATTAGTGTTATTTCATCTTGACCATATTTTGCAAGAGTCTGGAAAAAATATCCGTGAGTTTTGCCTTTATTATCCAACACCCGACGGGGAAACAATTTCTGAGAAACATAAGCAGACATTACGAGAACAGAACGGTGTCCTCGATTCAAAACAACGAGTTGTGGTATGATCCGATTCAAATGCAACGCAGATATGACTCTAATTTTCGACGTTTTCGTCTCCACGTCAACGAGTGTTGGTGGAAAGAGTCGTTCGGGCCGTGCAAGGGAAAAAATTGTTGCGTGCTTTAGTCGATGCACTGGCTGAAACAGGAAAGATTTTTTGCATTGAAACGATTTTGGCGGGCATCATGTCAGGTTCTGCCATTGCACTGACCGTCGCGTCCAGTGGCATAGCGGCGAATCTTTTGACGAGGGGTCGAACGTTTAACTCACAATTTTGCGGACCTTTGAAACCGGATAACACGCGTCCCTTCTTTATTCTGAAACAAAGTGATCTTGTGAAGCTTATCTGCCGTACCGACTTGATTGTTTGAGACAAATCTCCAACGAGTAACAAGTTTCACTTGGAAGCTCTTGACATTACGCTTCGGGACCTCTGTAACAAAGACGAGTCGTTTGGTGGAAAAGTTCTACTTCTCGCTTGGATTTTAGACAGGTTTTGCCCGTTGTGAAACACGGATCACGAGCGCAACAAATGGATGCGTCCATCAAAATGTATCCTTTGTGGAAACTTTTTGAGGTTCATCAACTGACCGAAAATATGTGAATCTTAAGCTTAGGGAATGATGAAATGACACGAATGTATGCCCAGTTTTTTATGTCCATTGGGAATGGTGACCATCCTTGCGTTGTTCCTAATGAACTTGCTGCAGTCAGATTGCCACGTGAGGTTTGTATGGATAAACTAATTGATGAGTTGATTTCATGGATGTTTGATGATGTATCCAACCATGTGCGGGATGTTGATTATTTTTTGCCTCGATTAATTTTATGCCCTACTAATGACGATGCCGGTTCTATTAACAACCGTGTTCTTGACGACTTCCCTGGGAGGTGTGTGACCTTTTTAGCATTGATTACCTTGATTTGGATGATACTGGGCTTGGTATTGAGCGGAAATTCTTAAACTCTCTTGACGAATCTGACATTCCACCTCACAAGCCGCGCTTCAAAATTGATGCGCCTATGATGCTTTTGCGAAATTTGTCACCAAAGCAATGCCTTTGCAACGGTACAAGGCTGATTCTGAAGAAGATCGTTAATGATGATTTGTTGGAAGTGACAATAGTGCACACGAGCAAAACAACACTGATCCCCAAGATTGATCCGACAAGCGACGGTGAGACAACTGGGTTCAAATGGGTTAGAAGACAATTTTCAGTCCGTCTTGTTTTTGTGGTAATGCTTAACAAGTCCCAATGATAAACTGTATCGCGTGTCGAGGTTTGGCTACGCAAACCGGTTTTTGCGCATGGCCAACTGTACGTTGCTTTGTCGTGTGTTGGTTATCCCAACAACATCCGTGTTGCGTTGCTTGATGTTTTTTTTTTAATGAAGAATATTGTATATCATGAACTTTTGAGATGTGTCCTCCTTTTTTTTTCATTGAGCGTTGGCATTCCAAATAATTCTGTCATATTCTTTATTTGCAGACGACTCCCTAATGCCATATTAGTACGACACTCGTGCTAAGAGGAACGCAATGAGAACCAACAATACCACTCGATATAATACGAATGTTACGTCAAAAGCTGGAACCTTACATTCGGAGAGGTCGAAAAAAAGTGAAAATGATGAGAGTTTGATGAATCTTGAAAGTGAACATCCTCGGGACCATCATCCTGTTCTTGGTGAGGTTGAACGTCGATGTTCGCAAGGGAATATCCTTGATGATGCCGAGAACATGGTTGTGGAGGTGGGTGGTGACGATTGTCGTGCTGATGGGGATGGTTCGCGTAGAGGTCAATCGGGTATGCCTATTAACCTTACATTTGTCGATGATGAGGATGATAACGTTACGGACGATTCGAAAGAAGACTGTGTTGAATCTACATTCAAGAGGAGAAAGAGTCGTGGTGCGAAAACTAATCTTTTTTATTCCCCCGAAGTGTCGGAGCATACTTTGGCTACTAATTAGGTGGGACGACAACCTGTTGTTGATGAAACGGGAACTCAGATTATGAGAGCGCTGAATGCACTCCCTCTTGAGTTTTGTATACGGGTCGCTGGACGTGCACGTGTTCATGATTCGTGTTTGCAATCTCAACGCACAGGACGAGAAAGAGATGTTTGTGCCACATCGCAAACATAAAATCCTTTGGGGTTATTATGGTGCCCGATGATAACGATGCACCCACAATCCGCACTCCGAATCCGTGCGATTACCTTGCTAGATGGTTTGACGATGCGAAGAAGGTTGACATCCAAAATATCTTGATTGAGGTGTTTTTTGAAATGTTTGTCAAAAGTGCTACAGTCGTAAAAGATGGACGAATATGGGAAAACTTCCTCGAGTGGAAAAAAAATCAACTCACTGATATGTGGTTGGAGCGACGATTCCCTCTTCCTTCAGACCCGTTAAATGTTTTAGGTTTGGAGGCTTCTTCCATATTGCAATCACTTTTGAGCGATGAGTTCATGACTCTCTCTAATGAGGAGATTTGCCGCATTGTCTGACGGAAGGGACCATTCCCCAACCCTTTCACAAATATGCATGGATACAACATCTTCTCAAAAGGATTCCTCCCGTGGTTGCTTCTTCCACTCCTCATTCTGCTCCGATCTGTAAACTCCCCCTTCAAGTAGCATCTCCTCCAAATTTTCAACGTCTTGCAGATTATGTTCCACCTTCCAATATGTCAATGCCGATTGTCACTACTTTTGTTGTTGTTTGTGCTTTGCCGACCGCTACGGCTACTCCGTCTCCTGTCAGTTGTGTTGTGCCCATTCATACGCCATCAAGAGACCATCTGCATGTCCATACAGGACCATTGGAACAACCAAGTTCTTTTAATTTTAACATTACCATGTATAATTGAATTCGAGTATGAACACTTGGAGATGTGTGGACGCTGCAATTCATCTCGATTACAATCGGCAAAGACAGACTCGATTCGAAACTTTCGAGGAGTATCGTCGCAAAGTGTTGCAACGAGTTTTTGTTCGTGGGTTGTTGCAAGAGTATCGTTCCAGTGAAGGAAGTTGATTGGTCTTATAAGAGAGATAGGAAGACAAAGATGTTGATTGAGCGGTTGTCCAGGTGTTGCCTTAATGACAAATTTTTAGATGGTCGTCTTCGGTTTCAGTTACGTAATTGCCCCTACAAGAGAGATGGGAAGGGAAAGACAAATAAATAAGGGGGGGGGGAGAGTGAGAGAGAGAGAGAGAGAGAGAGAGAGAGAACTTAAATAATTTTGATGTAATATTATTCCGCGTTTTTAAGTCAATATTCCACTACGCAATAATTGTGCCTTGATCATACTGCGGCCACTTGCTTACTTGAATGAAACGAAAAATCTTCATATCAAACTTTTTTTCTTTGTATACTCGTATTCGTTGTTTTTTATTCTTTGCTCTTTCGTTGCTCCTCTCTCTCTCTCTCTCTCTCTCTCTCTCTCTCTCTCTCTCTCTCTCTCTCTCTCT
>BFEA01000443.1:1224877-1245775 GCA_003427395.1 Chara braunii
TTTTTTTTTTTTTTTTTTTTTTCTATTTGTCACTTTTTCAATTCGTGAATTAAACTCGAACTTTGTAGCCAGTTACTCTTATTTCTGCGGGCGTGGCCCGCACCCCCCACACCGCGGGCGCTTAGCTAGTTTGTATTATGAGCCTGCATTATTTGTTTGCAAAAGTTGATACAACATTGCTTGTAGTGATGCAGCGAAAACCCCCGGATTTTGGGCCTTCCATTAACCGCGTGTCGAATACCCGCTGGCGAATTCGTTTGAGGTTTGGCTATCAACAGCGAGTACAAAGCTGACCTCACGGGCATATGCATCTGTTTTGACATTTATGCCTCATTGCCCCTCTAAACATCAATGTGGAATCCTTTTGTCGATGTATCCTGTGATTCCGACTCAAACGCGTCATTTTTAGAGGCAAGTGAAATGTCACTGATTAACTTGAGAGAAAAGGGAAAAAGGGAAAAAGTATGAGCACGAAAGGTGCTCTTGGGCAGCCAGAAAAATTACAATTAAACCAGCTCAACCACGCACAATTTTCGTTGGGAGAGATTGATAAAGTTTTTTTTTTTTTTGTTTTAATAAAAGGACTTTGCTGGGAGGGGAGACAAAAGGTGGGGAACACGCCAGGGAAGGAAATGGGGAGGCGAGGCACTTCACTTCCTGAAGACGTCACTGTCGTTGACCTCTCCGCCAATCCCTGCCCACTGACAGTTCCTTCGGCTGCCTTTCTCCCTCTCTGTCAGTCGCCCGCTGCTGATAGCTGACTCTCTTGTCAACCTCCAAATCCCTTCAGCTAACCAACTCTCCAATGTCCTCAAGCCCTCCCTCCCACTTCCCCAATAAACTCACTTTCATCCCCTAGAAAAAAACTGATCACGAGGAGACCCAAGGACCTCCCATTTCCTCCGTCAGCCAATCCACAGTGTGATGACGTGGCCAGAGAAAAACCCGATTACCCAGGTGAACGCCTAGGAAAAAAAAACTGATCACCAGGAGGCACGAGGACCTCCCACTTCCTCCGTCAGCCTACTCCTCCCCTACAACCATCTCCCGGCCAATCCACAATGTGATGATGTGGCCAGTGGAAAACCCGATTACCCAGGTGTAAACGAAGCAGCCCTTCTTCGTGCTCTTCCGCCCTCCCACCACCTAATCAGACTGCTCTCTCCCCTATAACCTTCGTGTCTCTGCTCCCTGCTCCTTACCTCCCCATATCACCCAGCAGCAGATCCGTTCTTCCGCTGCCTTCCCACAGCTGCGGACCCCACAATCCCTCCTCCTACTCCATCTGACACTGGTGGTACTCCTCGTCCACGGCCCGGTCCGTCTTCCCCGCCTCGCCAGCGATGATTCCAGAATCCAGATGCCGGCCCTCCTTCGAAATGCAGTGAATCTAGCCACGCGGCACCTGATGCGGGATCCCGTTGACAGCCCTCTTACATGTGCACAATGCAATAATTATAGCCACGTGGCACCTGCACTCCTAATCGACACATAGCACTATAGGCTTCCCACGTGTCCCTGTTGTCGTGTCCGGTCCGTCTTCCCGCGTCAACAGCCTAGTTCCTCAACACCCTAGTCATTTTGATTATGTCGACTTTAGATAGTCTGACCTCATCTCCTTATATGCACAGCAACAACCCAAATATTTTTCCTCATATCCTCACGCTTCTCAGACGACTAGAGTAACGACACGTGGCATCCCGCTTGTCCCTCCTACTGTGCCCGGTCTGTCCGTCCCCGCCATGAGAGCGATTGTGGGCAGCTGCCCCCTCAGCCCTGCAAACCCGCTGCGGCAACCATCACAAGCAGCGCGTCCCCCCGCAAGCCGCTCACATCTGTTTGCTTGACAAAGAATCAAACATATAGATATTGATTGATTGGCTGGTTGGTTAATGGATGATTTAACCCGTGTCAACGAACAAACCAACCAACCAATCAACCAATCAATAAATCAAGGTTTTGGGTTGCTTGTTGCGGTTATCAGAGCTTGGTTTCCATGGGGTGGGATAGATGGATGGATGGACGGATGGAAGGGATGACGGAGGGATGGACAGAGGGACAGACGGAGAGACAGACTAATGTGGAGAGAGAGAGAGAGAGAGAGAGAGAGAGAGAGAGAGAGGTTCTTTGCAATCCCTTTTGTGCCTATAATCGAGAGAGAGAGAGAGAGAGAGAGAGAGAGAGAGAGAGAGAGAGAGAGAGAGAGAGAGAGAGAGAGAGAGAGAGAGAGAGAGAAAGAGGTTCTTTGTAATCCCTTTTGTGCCACGATTATAGGCGCTGAAGTCCTTCTGCTCGGAACTTTGCCCTGAGTGGTTGAGTTAATTCACAGGCACTCTATGTCCTCATGGACTCAATGCTTGTGTCTTTTGATCTTTCTCCCTTGTTTGTTTGCATGTTGCCTTGCACAAGGCATGGACTGTGGCGTTGGGGACCAGACGGAGGACAATGACATCCTGAAAATAAAATCTTCCTGCCAAACTGACACCCTGGGTTGTGCTTATGCTTTGAAATCACTCTGTTTGGCTGATTTTGTTTCGCATAGCAAAGCCTCACTGGCTGGCTGCCTATTTGTCTTCTGTTGTCTGTCGGGGTAGGCAATGCATGTAATGCGGAGGCATAATCCAGACACAGCGCAGGCAAATATGGACAAGAAAATCACAGAGAAGATAGAGGAGGTCAAGCAGCGAGTAAGCGCTCAGGTGTGTGATGAATTTTTTGTGCTTGGCTTTTTTTTTGAGGACACCCCCTGGTTATTTAACGGTATTTACCTGGAACAAATTCAAACATGTTTGAGCTTGACCGTCATGTTCTTATG
The DNA here is from genome assembly GCA_003427395.1 of Chara braunii. Lineage (NCBI taxonomy): Eukaryota > Viridiplantae > Streptophyta > Charophyceae > Charales > Characeae > Chara > Chara braunii. Next base: position 1,227,693 of record BFEA01000443.1, read on the forward strand.
TCTGAGTTGGCCTGCAAGATGGGATTGTCCTTCAGGTTGCCAAAGATTGCGTCAATGACTCGGGAAGAATGAACCACTCAATTTTATTTCTTGGATGCTGCAAGAGCATTTAGAACGAACTAGAAAAAAATACCTTCAAACAACGTGACTGCGAGGCCACTGCCTCTAAGAGCCTCATAAGGCCCCAATTTTGCAGCCCGTCAGCCGCCCTAAGTGAAGGTAGTCTCGACGAGGCCCTCAGGGCCCTTTTCTGGCCACCACGCAACTCAGGGAAATTCAGGCCGTTGCGCAGCGCCAGTTGGTTGAGTGAACCCAGGCCCTGGGCCGCCTGTGTRAATGAATGTGAAGCAGGCCCTGAGCTGAATACGGGTACCGGGCCAAACCCTGGCCAAAGCCAGTTGGGCACAGAACCACCTCAGGCCCAAGGCCTGCTTTCGACGTGCTGGGCCTCAGGCTACTGGCGCCTACTGGAAGCTTCCTGGGACTGGACGCAGGCAGGCCACTTCGATATAGGGAAGGGCCTGCCTCCTCGTTCGGGATTCGGGTGCTGGCTGCATGCTGCGCAAGCGCTGCTGTGCTATTTGCTGGCTGGCGCCTACGCTCTCACGGGCGAGCAGGGAAGGAGCACGCAGCCATAGTCGAGCTGCGCTGCTGTAAGCAGGGTGAAGCGCAGGGTTGTCCTTGGGTGCTAGTGGCATCTATGAGTTGGGGAACGAGGTTGTGAGTGTAGCGTGAGACAAACCTGGTGCTGGAAGCGTGTGACATTGGTCGCCATATGCTCGTACTTCGGGAATGCTGTTGACGTCATCTTTCGGCTTCGTAGTATAGGCTAGATAGGATCTGCCACATGTAGTCTGGTCGCCGAGCGCCAGATAGGAGATCAACTCTGGTTCTTCGTTGATGATGATGGGACTATTTCAGCATTGTCAATTATGAACTCTTGGTGTGTATTCTGCTGTTGGTTCGAGGTCAAGACTATCTGGATTCATATGTATGATGCTGTTTGATTGCTGAAGTTCGCTATTGCTCATCTTCCTTGCAATTTGGTATCGGAGCTGTGGTACGATTGCGCTCATCTAGCGCTTGTCTTCTGCCTTATACGGTACATACATGCGGTCTGCTGGGCGATTTTGGCCATAAGTGGTGTGTAGTGAGGAGGGCGGAGGCGAGTATTGTAGGCGACCCAGGAGGTGAGGGGATAGCCAGGAAGGCTATAATGTGGTCTGGACAGTGTGATGAGAACTATCTAGTGTGCGATTGATGCTGATGTGGAACGGCGAGATAATGCTGGTTGTGCCGATGCAGTGACTGGTCATCGCAATCGCCATTTGGTAATCTGGTGAGATTATCTCTGTGGTTGGGGGCAGCTATTTGAGGTACGTTGCTCTAAACCTTATCTACCCTCTTCGACACTTCTTACCGTGAGGTTGTGTGTTCCTTCTTGAGAGTCCTCTCATTGTGAGGTGTCGAGTGCGCTCAACCTTGAGAGTCGGCAATGTTCAAGTGGAGCATCTGGGTGGAGATGGGCGGAGTTTTCTGAAGGGCCCTGGACGAAGCACTGGGTCACAATCACCATGCCAACCCACAGGGAGTAGAGCACGCATGCCTTGCTGCTTGTCCGTTGTTCGGCTTGCTGCGTTGTTAGATGGGCACTACTGGGCAGGCCAGCCCTACAGGAAAGATGAGCTCCCGGCGTCTATAAATAAACACGGGAAGGGGATATCACTGGCTATGATCGTCGTCCTGCTGCGACGTAAAATAATTCCTGATATCACTTGGGGGCGGACGTTAAAATGCCTCTGGATCAGCCAGTAATGTAAGGCTCGCAGCACGCCGAGGATAATATACGTGCAAGGCTGGGCAGCTCAGTGGATACTCGGGGCACACACACCCTTAGACACGCGACGCTCTCCAGATCGCTTAGGGACGCTGGCGTCAAGAGATACTCAGGGGAACTAAGGGAGGGGTTGATTCCATATGATAAGTTCGAGAAAATTCCTTGCTGTCCTATCCACACAAGTGATTCTATTTTTATGTTTTTGATGAGTTAGATGTACTGCCATTGACATCTGACAGACAACATTAGTTAGAACTGTTTATTGTTCCTGGTGCTTCTGTTTGCGTACTAGTCACACTAAAAATAATTTCAGTTTTAGGAGTCTGACTTACCTGTTGACCTCAAGTGATATATGTTCCGAAATAGCCACCAACTAATTAGTTGGTCTGTGCACTATGTTGCGGTAGACATCTTGAATGATCTAGTGTAGACAGTGCACAGTGTTGTAGCCTATGAGCGACGAGGAGGACATCGGAGAGGACGACCAGAGGATCTTGCGATCAGGTAGACGCCCGATAGCCCACGTGTCCTTAGGACCGGAGGGTGATAGGATTCTGTTCTGCTGGCTTAGGGAGAGAAAGCAGCAGAGGAGGGCTAGAGCAGCCGAGGCCAGCAGAACTTTAGTTAGCGAGGCCAGTGCTACAACAACCATGGTCACTTCTGCGCAGCAGACTACCCAAGCCAGTAGTTCAGGTGTCATCGGGTCAACGGTCGCGCAGACCGTGAGCCAATCCACTGGCGTTATGGCAAGCCTGGCTGCGGTGTTGACTCCAGAGGATGTCGCCATCCAGCAGGCAGCCCTGCAGGAGGCACAGCTACAGCGGGCATTAGGAGAGATAAAAGCGGAAAAGGAAAAGATGAGCAGAAGAAGAGCCAGGATGCAGCGGAGAGGGGCAGATATAAAGGAGTTAGAGACGATGGACCTGATGCATATGGATGATGATGTGAAGGTAGTTAGGAGGGCCCTGCTAGGCGTAATAGAGATGCAGGAGCATCAAACTACCATCCTTCAGGACATTCAACACAGCCTAGCCGTTTTGGCAGGCCGTGCTCAGGCAGCACCGTCACTAGCCGGGCCTGGTGCCTGACCCATGCCATATCCTCCTTTTTCTGTCTCACCGATGACAGGGGTATCCCCATATGTAGCCCCGTCATCGGTTGCTATCATTTCCCTGGGTATGCCGCTGTCAGAAGGGGTAATAGCAGGGAGTAGTTTGCAGATTCCTGTTCAGACAGTGTTCACTCAAAGTCCGTCGCAGGTTGCAGTCACCACGCAGCCTGCTGTCTCGCAGCCTGTGCAGCCTCAGGGCATGCAGCCCCAACAGCTAGCACAACAACCTGTGTCACCGGGTCCACAGCCCGGAGTGATGCAGGGACCGGGACAAACTTAGTGGGAAGTGCTTGTGGCTGCTTCCTACCTAGAGGGTAGTGCAGCAAGATGGTTGAGTGGTTTAGTACAACTCCAGGGGTATGGTCATGACTTCCGCGCTTGGGCGGCCTCTCAGAAATTGGAGGACTTCCTGAAGATGGTGGACGAAAGGTGGCATGATCCTCAGGAGGCCCAAAGGGCCACTGATGCGATCCTGACACTGCACACAAGGCAGTTTAAGTCAGTAAGGGAAGCCACCCACGCTGCTGAGCGTCTGATCTGTGTCCCAGGGGTGCGCTATGATCCCCAGGTCCTGTTGATTTCGTACTTGAGATGCTTTTCTCGGCCTCTCAGGAACCAGTTGGCAAAAGAGGCCAACATCAATATGCACAACTTTCCTTCGTTCAGCAAGGTGGCTCTAGACCTTGAAGCTAAGATAGGGCATGGACAGGCACCCACTACGGATGGAAGGAAGAAGACACTGCCTCCTAACTGGAAAGCGAAAGGTCGCTTGATGTTTGTCGACAACGATGGTTCAACCATCGAGTTGGACGACAACTTCCAGGAGGGAGTAGGTTCAGAGGCAGGCAGCGTAGACGCTTCAGAGGGTGGAGTAGTCGCTGCCGTATCTCAAAAAGGAAAGGCGACCGGTAGACGCCGTGGAGGCTCCTGGTCTAGGAGTCAAGTTGACCCCAATGCTCCTCCATGGGAGAAAGCGGGTCTTACAGAGAACGTGTGGAGAGACGTTACTCACGGCACGCTGTATTCGTTGTGGTCAATATGGCCACAACCAATTCAAGTGCCGCAACAAGAAAGTGACAGAAAAGATCCCGCCTACGATGGGCCAAGTATTGGGATCCTCTCAACCCGTTGGTAGCAATGTTGCCAGTACTTCAGGCAGTGCTCCGGGAAACACGTCGGGCCAGTAGGAATAGTAGTTGTTCCTGCTAGGGTCGAGATCGTGGTGACACCCTCACCATCTCGAGAGATGGCCCAAGCTACTGAGCCCAGCGTCGTCCCGCAAGCACATTCAGACCCATCGAGCCTCAGTTCGATGAATGTGTTTGAGTCCTTAGAGGAGCTAGAGGTGGAGTGGTCTAGATCAGACCCGTTAGCTTCTTGGACGGCACTAGTCAAAGCCCCGACGGGTGAGATATTCGTTAGCGAGGTTGTCATTGGCAGCCGCAAGGCCGGGGCCTATTATGACACTTGCTCGACACGGAACTTTATTAGTTGCGCGTGCGTTGAGAGGCTGCGTCTACAGGGGCAAGTGCAGCGCCTGAGTCGACCTGTGGAGTCGACCTGTGCCAACAAACAGCGCATGGTAGTCAATAACTACCTCCAAAATGTGGATTGTGTTTTCACGTACGCGGGAGGGGATTTGAGACATCGTGTCTTGTTCCTAGTAAGCGACAAACTCCCCATGGATATGCTGTTAGGTACGTACTACCTCTCTGTGGCACAGCCCCAGTTTGACTGGGACCGAAAAGTGGTCAAACACACTTTGCCAGGTGGAGGGACCGCCAGATTACACAAGTTCAAAGCTAATAGTCTGATTGAGTCCTACGGGCGCATGTGTGCGGCCGCGTTCTACAATTATTAAAGCAAAATCAGGAGGAGGGTATGTACTTAGTCTATGTCTCTGCTGCAGGCGAGCCGGTGAAAATGCCGCCGGAGATAGAGGGAGTAGTTGCTAAGTACCCTGATCTATTTGAAGAGCCGATAAGGGTTGTTGAGAGGGAGGTCGTCCACGCGATAGAGATTATCCCAAGGTCTAGTATTCCGAAGGGTAGGATATATCGGATGTCTCCATGCGAGATTGATGAGCTCTGCCGCCAACTCAAGGAACTCGTAGAGAAGGGTTGGATCCGGCCGAGTGTCTCTCCTTATGGGTCTCCAGTACTATTCGTACCTAAGAAGAAGGAGGGTACACTTAGGATGTGCATTGACTATAGGGGCCTCAATGCCATCACTGTAAAGAACTGAGAGCCCCTACCGCGCATCGATGATCTGTTAGATAGAGTGCAAGGGTGTCGGTACTTCAGTAAGATAGATCTGAAGTCTGGGTACCGTCAGATTGCAATCCGGCCCGAGGATCAACACAAAACCGCCTTTCAGACCAGGTACGGTCTGTACGAGTTTGTGGTGATGCCTTTCGGCCTTTGCAATGCTCCTGGCACCTTTCAGCACGCTATGAATCAGATATCACATGACTACTTGGATAAGTTTGTCATCGTGTACCTCGATGACATACTTATTTTTAGTAAGACTGTCGAGGAGCAAGTTGCACATTTGGACAAAGTTCTCAGTCTCCTGCGACAGCACATGTTCAAGATCAACGGTGAGAAGTGCGAGTTTGACCGCACCCGTGTCTTGTACTTGGGTCATGAGATCTCCGCGGAAGGGTTGAAGCCCGATGACGCGAAGGTGGCCAGCATTCGTGATTGGCCATGTCCTCAGTCTGTGACTGAGATGAGATCTTTCTTAGGAATGACAGGCTACTATAGCACTTTTGTTAAGAATTATAGCATAGTGGCCGCTCCTTTGACTGATCTGACCCGCCTTGACACCCCATGGGAGTGGACAGACGAGTGTGAGGCTGCTTTTAGACATCTGAAGCATGCGTTGACGCACTACGAGGCCTTGAAACTTCCTGATCCTGACAAGCCGTTCATAGTCACCACGGATGCCAGCCAATATGGCATTGGCGCCGTGCTCGCGCAGCAGGAGGGGCCAACGTTGAGGCCAGTCGAGTACTTGTAAAAAAAGATGCCGTCTCAAAAGTTGGCCAAGTCCATCTATGAGAAGGAACTCTACGCCGTGTACAAGGCTCTGACGCATTGGAGACACTATCTCCTTGGGAGATTCTTCATCCTCAGGACTGATCATCAGACCCTGAGATGGATGAGAACTCACCCCGTACTTTCTTACGCTATGAAGCGTTGGATCGAAGTCATTGAGCAGTATGACTTCGACCCCCAGTATCTCAAAGGGTAGTACAACAAGGTGGCTGATGCCTTGTCGTGAGACCTAACTTTTCAGGTGCGCTGATTACTGAGTTCGACCTCATGCACGATGTAACTCGCTCTTTGGTGGATGCCTATCGCGAGGATCAGTTCATGTCGGAGATCATACGCAGACTCGAGGCGAAGGACAAAAAGACCTCCGCCGAGTTTGAGTTGGTCAACGGTTTGCTGTTTCTTGAGAAGGCCGTGAATAAACGGTTGTGCGTCCCAAATAGAGAGTCTTTGCGTTGTTTATTTTTAGGAGAGTTTCATGATGCCACCGGCCATTTTGGGTATAAGAAGACCGCAGCCAACTTTCTGCAGCGGTTCTGGTGGCCCACGATGATGCGAGATGCTCAGCTGTATGTGGAGACTTGTCAAGTGTGTCAACGAGAAAAGCCACGTACTCAGGCTCCTCTTGGGCTTTTGAAGCCCCTTCCGATTCCGGAACGGCCTGGTGGGAGTCTGTCCATGGCTTTCATGGATACTCTGATCACCAGCAAGAGTGGGATGCGTCAAATCTTCGTCATCGTGGATAGATTTAGTAAGTATGCTAGGTTAGTAGCCATGCCGGAAACAACAAAGACAGAGTACGTGATCCGAATGTTTAAAGAAAACTGGGTTAGAGACTTTGGTTTACCCAAGTCTATTGTCAGTGACAGGGATGTCAGGTTTACTAGTGAGTTGTGGAAGGCCGCTGCTGCAGAGCAGGGCACTCAGTTGCAAATGACTTTTGGGAATCACCCAGAGGCCAACGGCCAGGCCGAGCAACTTAATCGCGCTGTACAACACCTGTTGAGGCATTACATCAAGCCCAACCAGGTGGACTGGGATGAGAAGCTTGCTCTCATCGCCAGTCTGTATAACAATGCAGTACACAGTGCCACTGGGGTGAGCCCGAACAATTTACGTCTGACTTTCAAGCCTAGACTACCCCTTGACTTTCTCCTTCCTGAGAATGAATCAACTGTTGCACCGGGTACTTCAGAGTTTGCCTACAGATATGAACAGAAAATGGAGCAGGCAGTAGAATGATGCGGAAGGCACAGGCAGCGATGATAGAGTCCGAAAACCGACACTGTCGACCTTCTACATTTCATGTTGGGGATAGGGTCTGGGTTAAGTCTTCAGAACTGGGACAGGAGTACGGGATCTCCCGCAAACTCATGCCTCAGTACTTTGGACCATGGGAAGTCTTGGACATCGTCAGGACAGATCCGGATGGGCCATCTTACGTTATCCTGATTCCTGGTCATCTCCGTACTTACCCTGTTTTTCACGCCTCCAAGCTGGCACCTTTCAAAGAGACTGACCAGTTTCCATCTCGTCGCTCAATGCTGCCCCCAAACATGGACGGAGAGGTGGACATTGATGATATCGTGGATCACAGAGAGCTGCCGGTATCAAGACCAGCAGGCAGGGGACGTCCTCCAAAACCGAAGCTGCAATACCGCGTTCGGTTCCGGCATCACACTGATCTGAAGGAGGACCGATGGTTCACCAGGGAAGAGCTCATGCAGACCGCTCCTCAAGTTGTAACTCAATATGAGAGATCTTTGCAGAAGGGAAAGTGCCCTATGATCGAAGATTGAGCTTCTCAGAGGAATGTTGAAGCTAAGGAGGAGGGAATGCGAGGCCACTGCCTCTAAGAGCCTCATAAGGCCCCAATTTTGCAGCCCGTCGGCCGCCCTAAGTGAAGGCAGGCTCGACGAGGCCCTCAGGGCCCTTTTTTGGCCACCAAGCAACTCAGGGAAATTCAGGCCGTTGCGCAGCGCCAATTGGTTCAGTGAACCCAGGCCCTGGGCCACCTGTGTGAATGAATGTGAAGCAGGCTCTGGGCTGAATACGGGTACAGGGCCAAACCCTGGCCAAAGGCAGTTGGGCACAGACAACCACCTCAGGCCCAAGGCCTGCTTTCGACGTGCTGGGCCTCAGGCTACCGGGGCCTACTGGAAGCTTCCTGGGACTGGACGCAGGCAGGCCACTTCGATATAGGGAAGGGCCTGCCTCCTCATTCGGGATTCGGGTGCTGGCTGCATGCTGCGCAAGCGCTGCTGCGCTATTTGCTGGCTGGCGCCTACGCTCTCACGGGCGAGCAGGGAAGGAGCACGCAGCCATAGTCGAGCTGCGCTGCTGTAAGCAGGGTGAAGCGCAGGGTGGTCCTTGGGTGCAAGTGGCATCTGTGAGTTCGGGAACGAGGTTGTGAGTGTAGCGTGAGACATACCTGGTGCTGGAAGCGTGCGACATTGGTCGCCATATGCTCGTACTTCGGGAATGCTGTTGACGTCATCTTTCGGCTTCGTAGTATAGGCTAGATAGGATCTGCCACATGTAGTTTGGGCGCCGAGCGCCAGATAGGAGATCAACTCAGGTTCTTCGTTGATGATGATGGGACTATTTCAGCATTGTCAATTATGAACTCTTGGTATGTTCTTATTTGGTGAATCTCGAGATGCAATTCTGCTGTTGGTTCGAGGTCAAGACTATCTGGACTCATATGTATGATGCTATTTGATTGCTGAAGTTCGCTATTGCTCATCTTCCTTGCATGAGAAAAAAAGAGAGAAAAAAAAAACAAAAACAAATTGAGATTGGAGCAGGAAGCATGAATGGAAGCCAAAGAGAGGCAGAATTCAGATGTCCTTGGAGCAGTTCACTCCAAGCCATTGAGATGCATACAAGCAAGAAACAGGCTATCCTGTTGACATGGGAATGACATGGATGGCAACTATGGGGAAAGATGCACTCAGATCCACACATCCTCCCATACTGGCAAGAAACACGGTATCCGGCTAACATGGGAAAGGCATGGATGGCAACTATCGGGAAAGATGCACTCAGATCCCCACATCCTCCCATATCCCCCCTCCCCTCTAGCTCATCCCCATCCATTGCCTCCTTCCATTACCATACCACCATCAACTGCAACCCATATGTGTTCTCTTGGCACCCAATATCTCCCTGACACTTGCCTTGTTTACGGGTTCTAATGCTCTGGGCTGGCATACATGCCCCCAAAGTCCAGCTTTAACTCACATCACGCCCGGGGCATGGTGTGAGGATGGACATAGGACAGGGTTGGAGACGCAACAGATCCACTGCTATGCAGCATCTTTCAAGAATGTGCTACAGGACATGATGTTATCCTTGATCCACCGCTATGCAACGTCTTTCAAGAATGTGGTACAAAACATGATGTAATTCTCATGCGCCTCCTAGACAACGTGCTCAAGCTCTGTGATGGACCCACCGGGATGACTGTCCGTCAAGATCAATACGAAGGGATGAGGATGGAGGAGATGGAGATGGAGCTGGAAGGGACAGTGCAGCTCCCACGCAGACTCAACACACACGTACTCCAAACTGTGCAAAATGAAGAATGAGCTGAAACAGACTGCAGCTGGGGTATACCCCCAGCGGACTGACTGGACTGGACTGAGTGAGCACACGGCCTGTGGGGTCAGGCCACGACCTGGTCCCACAGGCCGAACATACAAAATAGCCTGTTAGGCCCTGGTTGTAGGCCAGGGCAGATAGAGGCCCGCTGCACGATCCTCTACCTGTAGTGGATCACAAGAGCAAAACATCGCAAAAGCAGCGGAACTCTGCAATAAAGAAAGCTGAGAAATCTAGGATGCGGAGCAAGCTCCGTGCGGAGTCCATGCAATGCAGCCTAAGCTACATAATGTCAAATGAAAAGCAAGTGTCTGGTATACACATCCCAGCTCACAACAAAAAATGAAATGTAGCAAGATACAATCCTAAAGTCTTGAAGGTAATTGCCTCAGTGCTGAAAGGAAAAGATAGCAATGTGTCACAAGTTAATGTTGTGTCACTGAACCACTAAGAGTCACACACAAAGGTGGGGCAGGTCATCAGCCTCGGCGTGAGGGAGTGGTAGCGATGCAAAACCAATGACCCTAACAGATAGGTCATCAAGGCGGGTAATGCTTGACAAAAGGGTGACACCATGCAGGGTCGACCATGAAAGGGGAACCTGGAATAAGATGGACATATGCCTAACTGAAGGCATGCGATGATCGACACTAGGGTGATGAGGGATGCAAGGTGTGAGGGAAACATGCACACAACTCATCGACTGGGAGAGGGAACTAGATCTAGGACCAGGGAAACCAAGATAACACTACAATCATAATGTTTGTGCAATACCAATGGAGAGCCCAACTCAGAGAGACTCAACTAATTGAGAACCATCATGCGACACATGCCAGAGAATGTACAGGGTAGGGTGGTGGCGTGAAGTAGTCACGTCCAAAGTAGCTAAGGTCGATAAGGTAGCTGAGTCGTCAAAGTGGTCGATGACGTAAATGAAGGAGTCGAGTCGATGTTGAAGCAGAGCTGTAAAACGCTTACACCCTGAAGAAGTTGATGATGGAGTACTTGAAGGTGTGAATCAGTAGGAAGATAGTAGGTGATCAGAGTGTCAACTCACACCCTGAAGAAGTTGATGATGGAGTACTTGAAGGTGTGAATCAGTAGGAAGATAGTAGGTGATCAGAGTGTCAGTCGACGAGTGCGCTGTGGACACGTGGATGCATTCGTCTGCTGCTGAAGAATGGCCTCAGAGAGAGCGGGCTCGTCCTCGGCAATCTCCTCAGTCAGAGGAGGATGAAGAGGGTCAGTCAATTGAGTAGGAGCAGATGTCTCAGCACTATGAGCACAATTATATGCACACACCCCCATCCGAGCGTGCTTCAAGTGCTCGAGGGGCTCCCAAGTAGCCTCCTCATCAGGATAACCCTTCCAACGCATAAGGTACTCGATGCGTGAAGGGGTATCGTTAGTAACTCGGCGAGATACGATGTCATAAATGACGAACTCCTCGTGACCTTCCACCATGATAGGTCGAGGGCGCTCATAAGGACGTACGGCGAAGTGCTCAGACGGTCTGCGATAAGGACGGAGTAAGGAGATGTGGTATTCATCGTGTACGCGAGCCTGTCGAAGGTAATCAGGCAGCTTCACAGGGAAGCTGACCGGATTAGCAGCAGTATCAGAACCGACGGCTTGAAGGATGCGGCACATGGACTGAAGAAGTGACACTTGAACTTGTGAAGCATATCCGCTTCAAGCTCCAAGTGTCGATCGTCGACGAGCACATCGTCACTGATTTTGAACGAATGATCCACTCATGATTCGTTTCCTTGTCCGGTCATGCAAGTTTGAGAGTCGCCTAGACTCTCGTGTGTGCGCCTCATTATCACCGCCATGTGGGCGATCCAGTCGTCAAGCGCAGGACAACGAGTGTCTGGGTGCAACCGTCATGGTCGTAGGAAGTCCGCAGGTACACGAGGGTGGTAACCGAGGTCGCAATAAGAATGGCGGTATTCTCGTGGCTGACGAAACGGCGTGGTTCTACACAATCTCAGCGTGGGCCGATTGTAAGTCTCACTACTGCTCATCCCTAACAACCTTTCAGAGGATATTACCAAGAGTTTTATTAGTGGCCTCAGTCTGACCATCCGTCTGAGGGTGGTAAGATGATGAAAAGCGGAGCTGGGATCCGTACACCTCGTGTAGGCGTCGCCAGAATGTGTTGGTAAAGCACATGTCACGGTCGGAGATGATGCTCAGAGGTAGGCCATGATCTCTCAAAACTCGTTCCAAGACGATGTCGGCGATCTCACGAGCGCTAATGCGATAGCGGCACGAGACAAAGCGTCCACGCTTCGTGAAGTGATCGATGGCAATCAAGATAGCATCATGACCACACTCAGTGGGTGGGCAGAGGGGACCAACAAAATTCATCGAGCTGGACTGCCAACGACCCTCAGATATGGGTACAGGTTGAAGTAACTCATACGAAAGGTGGTTCACATTGTTCACCTCCTGGAAGGTAGGATACTCCTTCACGTAGGTTTTGATGAAGTCCTTGGACTTCAGCCAGACGTATAGGCGGCGAACATGAGCGAACGTATTGTGGAAGCCCATATGACTGGCAACTGCCTGGTTATGGAACTCTGCTACGGCGTGGACGCGGAGCTATCCGGGGGAGGGAATACAAATAGATGGTTCTAACTGACCAGATCTACCATGCCAGTACACGAGCCCATTCTCACCGAGCGAGTATGAAGGAACAATCTGGCCACACCTCAATGTCACGTGCATGTCGCGATAATCGAGACAGTGGCGGTAATGAGTGCGATATGCGTCGATCACCGATTGATCAACAATGGTGACGGAGATGACAACAAGGTGGATGGATTCCCGATTGTGATCAGAACGGCGAGACAAGGCATCGACGACGTGGTTCGTTTCACCCTTGATATGCTAAGTGGTGAAACTGAACTCGGATAAAGCACGCCACCAACGTGTCTGCCGAGGAGAAAGCTTGGGCTTCGTGAGGAAAGCCTGGACAAACGAGCTGTCCGTGCGCACCATGAAGGGTGCCCTATGCAGATAATGACGCTAATGTCGGGAAGCATAAACTATTGTGAGAACCTCACGTTCATCGGCAGTGTAGTTGTTCTCGAGAGGCAGTAAGTGACGGGAGTAGGAAGTGATCGGGCAATCCCCAACACGAGCCTCGACAGTCCCATCCTCCACGATGGTCGGGGAGTAAGTGGCTGGAGAACTGTCAGTGGAGGGAAGTGGTGGGTGGATAGCCGTCAGTCGAGAAACAATGTCAGCAAGAGGGGTTGGGAAATGGGGAACATGGGGATAAGGTGAATCAGGAGGAGAGGGAAACACCTGAGAAAGTAGAACTCCTATTGCAAAGTCTAATGCATCAGTGGTGACGATAAAGGGACAACCAAAATCATGGAGGCGAAGAACCGACACACACGTCACCGCCTTCTTGAGAGCGCGGAAGGCGTCCTCACAGAGGGGTGTCCAAAACCACGACGGGTTCTTCTGGAGGAGGGTGGAGATAAGGACGTAGGAATACCTAGCGTATCCTTGGATGAAATTACTATTGTAACTAGTCAGGCCTAGGAAATTGCGAAGCTGCTTGACGGATGTGAGGACGGGCCACTCCGCAATAGCAGTGATCTTCTCGTTGTCCATGTGGAGACCCTGGTCAGACACATGGTGTCCTGAAAAGTTCACAAAAAGTTCACTTTGCGTTGGATAAAGCGACACTTACTAAGTTTGGTGTAGAAGCCATGCTTGTGTATGCGATGTAGGACATCGTGTACGTGTCTGAGGTGGTCCTCTAAGGTACGACTGTAGACCAAAATGTCCTTTAGGTACACGAGAATGTACTCTTCAAGGATATCCCTGAAGATATTGTTCAACGCCATCTGGAAGGTGGCGGGTGCTTTGGTGAGGCCGAATGACATCATTGTGAACTCGTAGTGGCTGAAGAGCGACCAAAAGGCGGTCTTCGTTTGGTCCCCTGTGGCAACGTGGATCTGGTGGTAACCGCTAGGAAGATCGATCTTCGTGAAGAAGCGGTTGAGTGCCGGACGGTCAAACAACTCATCCGCGGGGGCGTGGGATAGTTGTTCTTAACCGTGTAATGGTTAAGGCCGCGTTAGTCAATGGAGAGGCGGAGAGTTTCATCCACTTTGCAAGCAAAGAGGACGGGTGCACCCCAATGGAAGTTACTAGATTTAATGAAACCCAATCGAAGGAGCTCCTCAAGTTGATGCTTGAGTTTCGTGACATCTCGAATCGAGCGTCGGTAGGGTGCCTGATGGTGGACATGATAGTTAGGCACGAGCTGGATAAACTGCTCAACACCTCGCTTCGGAGGGATCCTGCTCTATGAGAAATACTGAAGGGAAACATCGTTGTACTCTCGAATCAGATCACGAACGACACAAGTTCCTCAACGTCTGCGTTGGAACGAGACGTATGTGTGGACTCGACAATGGACGGCGTAGGGACTTGGGATGTGGAGGGGGTATCCATAGGCTGTGGGGTGGATGTAGAGATCGTAGCCGCAAAGATGGGGGAAGGGTCAGGGGGATGGGTCTGCAAAGAGATGAGCCTCAACCTCTGGACAAAGTGGATCATTGCGAAGAAGATCCATGACGTTCACTAAGTAGAACATGGCGTCCTCCTGACATATGAAGTGAGCAAACTGACGAGGAGAAGTGAAGGTGATGTTTGGGTGGGACCCAAAGGGACGAGGGTCACAGGGAGGTAGGTTGGGAGGGGTGCCGCCCGTGGTTCCAATGAAGGGGACTCGATGGGTCTGACCACACTTCGTTTTGAGAACGATTGTCTCGGTTGCCCATTTGACTTTTGTGCCATAGAAATGGCGAGACCAGGGAGTGCCAAGGATAATGTGGTACCCATTCTACAACTCGTCGAACTATGTGGACGAATGGTAGCGCCGAGGCGCCTGGGTACTATCCGGTGGCTGGAGGGTGAGGGAAAAGTGGAGGTCGGGGACCGTCTGATCGAAGAAGCGCTGTGTTTTGTTATCTCCGAGGGTAATGGAGATAGGAGAGTGAGACCCGGAGGTAGTTAGACGAACTTCGTCAACCATACGAGGGTGAACGAAGTCTCCCTACGAGCCGAAGTTCCATAAAGCGTGGTACATCCTCATAGATGTCCCGAAGTGGATAGGATTGATAGTGAGGGTGCGATCAGGGTCAGAGAGCAGAGCGAGAAGATGACGAGGGACGTTTACGTGCCTCATGAGTCGCTCCCGACGAGCCTAAAGAATGCTCAAATCAAGGAGAGATGACACGACGCCATCGCGAGTCCCCATCTTAGCGCTACAACGAGTTGTGTGAATTGCGCAATGCGCCGGAAGTCTCGAAGGGGAAGGACTAGATGTGGCGGTTTGTTGTGGGGCAGATGGTACCTTGATAGACGGCGGACCAGAGGGAACAGTGCCTGTCGTGTCCTGAGGATCTTCTAGTGTGGTAGCCAAAGGGGCAAACCGTGACTCGGTGGTCGGGAAGCCAGCTACCTGCGAGGCCTCAGCAGTACACTGCACCATGACTAGCTGGATGGGACTGGTCGGGCGGGGTCGGGGGGGGACTGAGATCGGCGCTGACGAGAAATGTCAGTGTCGATCGAGGGCGGCATGGTATGGACACCATAAGGAGGTGGGTCCATCCTGATGGCAACGAAGGCAACCGCGACAGGCCTCGAGGGCGGCGCGCTCCTTAGGGGATAAGGCTTCGCGAGGAGGGACGAAACCCTGCAGAGGTCTACCTGAGGGATAGTGAACGTGTGGGTGTCAACCAATGAAACCCGGCTGCGAGCACGGCCTATGGTGGACATCGTCATTTGCAAGCGGTAGCCCATCGGGACAGTGTCGTCATCCAAGTGGTACTAGGTGATATCCCGAAGCTCGAGGTCCTCAGGGTCGTCCCCAAGGGTAGGGTTAAGCTTGGTCGAGGCGTCCTCACCATACTCGAGAGAACTGTAGTGCCGAGAGAATGGCGCTTCAGGCTGAGCTGGTCGGCGAACGAGGCCGGCAAAAGAGAAATGAATGCGAATAATGTCGCGTGACTAGGTGGGGGCGGTGGATTGCGAAGAAGATGGGGCGTCGGAGGAGCGACGCCGCATCTTCTGGTATTGTCGAGCACCCTCGTAGGCCTGCTTTGTGGAGGTGAAGGTCTGTAGCCAGAGCTTGATGCGGTAGTCAGTCGGAAGATTGACGAGGAACCTGTTGGTGAGAAGGACCTCAGGTAGGAGTGCCTCATCTCAAATGAGGTAGGGGGCCTGAAACACCCGGATGTGACGCTTAAGGTCTGCTGGTGCGGAGGACCCGCGCCATTGCGTCTAGGTGACCCGATCTAAGGCGTCAATTGCGTTGTGTAGAGTGCCATAGCGGTCATGAAGGAAGGTGGTGAAGTCCGCAAAGGTGGGAGCCTCACCCGAGTGAGTACGATGGGTATAATAGTTCTCTCATGCGAAGAAAGCGTTGCCTCGCAATTTCGTTGCGAGCAGAGAGCACCACAACTCCTGACTAGTGTTTGTCAATGTTAGTGTACTTGTGGTAGCCTGTAACCAATGCGACACACAAAGTGTGTCATCGTAGTCGGGTATATCCGACAAGTGCACAAGGGGGAGACCCATGTGCTGACAGCAAGGGGAAGAGGTTGATGGGTCTGCAAGACAAAAGTGGGAAGGGTGGTATAAGAAGAAGAAGGGTGACCAGCATGTGAATGGTGAGGTTTTCTCAGGGTGAGTATCTCCGCCTGGAGTTGCGCCACAATGGCCTGTAAGGTAGTCACTCGCTGGGTACGCAGGGTTGGAGGTGGAGGAGTCGGAAAGGGTACCCTAGGGGGAGGAGGAGTAACGAACTGTAGGGAACCCTGAGGTGGGAGTGACGAGATAAGGGGAGGAGGGAGGGCTCTGGGCCGTAGTGTCAGGACCGAAGCGGGAAGCTGGTAAGCAACACCGGGACAAGTAGATGAAACTACCTCACCAGATACCGGTATCTGGGTAGCAACATCTGCGATAGTTGCCGAAGCGGCAGGGGCGGCAGGGGCCGAAGGTTGTGCCACAACAAACGGTATGGTCGGAGTGGTAGCGATACTCAGCAGTATGGAGGGGGTGTCTCGCGGAGGAGGAGGAACCACCACGTCTTCGTGTTTGGGGTCGTGGGGAACCGGCTGGGAACCGGTAAGGGATAGGGTGTGAGAGTGGTTGGGAGAGCGATGAGGAGAATCCTTGAGGCGGTGGATGTCAAGGTCGAGCGCATTGCGTTGCGCCTGTATAGGTCCAAGCGTATCGAGGCGCGCTTGCATTGGTGCGAGGAGGGTCGCGAGAAAAGTCTCAAGGTCCATAGAGGTGTGACCGAGAACTGTTGATTGTTTGAGCGCCTGAGAGGTGGTTGGCGCCGCAACGATCTCTTTGGATACGCTCGCATCCATGTGCGGTGGATGGGTGGAGGTAGACATGGCGGGCAGTGGAGAAGGAGGTGGGGAAAGAGAAGGGTTGGTGTGTGGAGAAAGAGGTCCACCAGTGAGAGGAAGAGGACCGCGGGAGCGGAGCGGGTAGTCGTGACCCAGCGAGCTCCGTGATCAGCGGGTCTCGCGTGAGAGGGTGGCGTGAAGCCGGTCGAGGGGAGAGGAGCCGTTCGGGTCCAGGGTGCCCGACCGGAGGAGGCGGGAGAGGAGGGGGTTTAGGAGAGCCCTAAGCCCTAGAAAACCCCTAAGAAAATCCTAACCGGAGTTTGGGGGGTTAGGGTAGAGCAGCGACGACCTAATCAAGAAAATAAAATAACAAATATGGAGGGGAGGGGGAAAGAAAAATAAATAAATAGTAAATTTTTGGGATAAAAATAAAATAAAATAAATAATAAAGATAAAGAAAGAAAGAAGTAAGCAAAATGTGAAGAGAGAAATAATATTTGTTTTTTTGAATTTTCGGCAACATTTCCCTATCCCCCATGGGGTCAAAAATGTGCCAAGAGAAAGGAGAGACCAAGAGAAGCACATTAAGTTTCAAAATGCCGCAAATTATAGTTTTTAGAAAACTAAATAAAAAAATAAAGAAATGAGGAGGTGGAGGAGAGTGAAGAGAAGATTATGTTTTGAAATTAAAAAAAAAAATCAGTAGCATTTCATTAGCCCAATAGGGTCGAAGTGTGGCGTTAAGAAGAATGGCCAAGTAATATGGGAAAATTTGGTCAGCACTTTGCTACCCCCAAAGAGTCAAAATGTGCTGAAAAAAGACTAAGTAGAGAAAACAGAAATTTCGGCAGCACTTCGTTACCCCCAAGGGGTCAAAATGTGCACCGGAAGCAAGAAGGACTAAGTAAAGAAGTTATAAGGGTGCCGCATAATTTTTTTTTTAATAAATAAAAATAAAAATAAAATAAAATAAAATGAGAAAGAAGTAGGGGATAAGATAATTCAAACTTTCGGAGAAAAGAAAAAATTTAAATAAAAGAGAAAGACAAAAGAAGAAGAAAAAACAGAAAAATTCAAAGTTGGGG
>BFEA01000443.1:1245900-1276214 GCA_003427395.1 Chara braunii
GGGGGAGGGAAGGGGGAGAGGAGGGTGAGAGAATGAGAGAGAAAGGGATAAGAAAGGTGGAGAGGAGTATAACAGATTAGTAGAAGATGGTCAATGGGGGGGGGGAGGAGAGAAAAAGGATGGTGCAAGATGAGTGAAGAGGGAGGTAGGAGAAGGGATTAGTGATAGAGTTAGAAAAAATGGTGAGATGTTGTAGGGGCGAGAGAGAGAGTGGGGTAGGAGAGTAGGTTAGTGAAACGAGGTGATACCAAACTCTCGATTGGCCAAGAGCAACAAGATCACCAAGATCCACTGGATCTTGGCCTTCACGATGCTGGCAGCCTGCTTGTGACGCACGTGCGGAGATGGAGATGGAGAGAGAGAGAGAGAGAGGAGATGGACACACACGAGAAGCAGCAGCTGAGTGAAGGTATCATCTGGCTGAATGAACAAACGAATGAAGAATGAATGAACCAACCTCCCGACCAGGGCCTAGGCCGAAGTGATGTACCGGCCTAGGTCCTGGTCCGGGAACAACCTGGTACCGGACCAGGGCCGGGCCGACGGCCTGAAACTGGTCCGGCCTCACTATCGGGCCGTAGGGGTAGCGCTACACGATCCTCAGACCTGTGAATGGATCAAGCGATACATCAAACACGCTATCCGCTGAAATAGCGGAAACCCAAAAGGAACGGCAAAGAAAACAATCATAGATGCGGAGCAAGCTTCATGCAGGAAAAGAGATGCAATGTAGACTAAGCCTTAAGCCTAATCTATGCAACAATGTCCGGTCTGAGTCGACCCAAAAAGCAGAAAAATGTCTGACCTGTGTTGGCCAAGAAAGAGAAAAATGTCTGACATGTGTCGGCCAAGAAAGAGAAAAATGTCTCATGAGCCGAAGTGGCTGAATAGAAATCAACACCAAGGCCCTAAAGGCCAAAGAATAACTAAACGAATGTCCTAAGTCGAAAAAGAAGGTGGCACAGTCTCACGTGCCCTGTACACAATGCACAATACTTGAACAAAAGAGAAGGAAACTCAGTCGCATGGCAGAGGTAGGAATGGGTGGGAAGACGGTAGGTACAACTTTCAGATAAACTCCAAAGGGGTACCCACACAACCAGGTAAGGGTCGTCAGGCTCAGAGGGAGGGTAACAGCATAACACCGGGCTCAATGGAAACCATCAAATGGGTACCGCCAGCTGAAAGGGGAAAGGCACTCCATAAGGGAGCACACATAAGTTGAGCCTGGAAGGAAAGAGGGCTATGCCGGCATAGACATGTGGCCAAAAGCCGCGAGCAAAGAAAACGTACACTCTAGAGGAGGGCGCGCAGCATACGGAAAGGAAGAAGGGCGATAGACGGACACACCCACATAGACAAGGAAAATGTGGGTCATCATGCGACTGAAGGGTAAGCTCGAGGGTGGTGGATAGGTGGGAATGATGGGAACTCTGTAGCCGAAAAGTGAAGTAGTCCAATTGATGAGTCTCCAGACTGAAGTCGAGCCGAAGTAGCCTGGATAAAGTAGGAGTACCGCAAAAACCGAGCAAAAGTCCGAAACAATGCGACAGGTACTCTGGTACTGAGGAGAAGCACTGAGGTCGAAAGTCGAATGTATAAGTCGAATGTAGAAGCCGAATGTAGAGGCCGAATGTAGAACCCAAAACCGGGAGTTGCTGCATTAGTGTCCAAGAATGGTAAAAGATAGAGAGCATATAGGGGGTATAGATCAGTCACGATAGCGAGAAGGAAGTCGATGGGTACGCTGAGGGCGAGAGGAGTCAACTGCATTAACAGGCGGAACCACATCCACGGGGGAAGGAGGACCTCAGGTGGGTACCAGCGGAGCAGGAGGACCCATCGATGGAAGAGGGGGAATGTTAGTGGTCGCTGAAGTAGATGGGTCAGTGGGAGGACGAGAAGTAGGAGGGGATGATGATGAAGGGAAAGGGTGAGCACGATCGTAAGCATGCACGGAAGTTATGGCATGGTTCAGGTGCTCGAGAGGCTCCCAAGTAGACTCCTCGCCAGGGTAACCCTTCCATCGAACGAGATACTCGAGGCGGGGAGGATCACCGTCGGTCATACGCCGGGATACGATATCAGAGATGACAAACTCCTCATGACCTTCAATGATGATGGGAGAAGGGCGAGGGTAAGGTCGACCGTGAAACTCGGGAGGAGACCGTCTGAAGGGGTGCAAAAGATACATGGAACACATCATGTAGGTTAGCGCGATACATGGAATTGGGGAGCTTCAATTTGAAGCTCACCGGATTGTCATGATTGGGTCTGGCGGGTGCAAGAATGGTGCATGGTCTGATGTATCGATGTCTGAATTTCCGAAGCGTGTCAGCTTCGGGCTGGAAGTGACGTGCATCGACAAGGACCTCGTCGCCAACTTTGAAGGGGTGGTTAATGCAAGAACGGTTGGCATGAGTGGCCATGTGAGTCTGGGAGTTAGCAATGCTCTCTCGAGCCTTGTTGAGAAGCGCATCCATCTCCTTTACCCAGTCGTCGAGCGCTGGGCATTTGGTGTCGAGATGGATCTGAGATAGATGAAGAAGATCAGATGGGACACGAGGATGGTATCCCAAGTCACAGTAGTAGGGAGACATGCCAATGGCAGGTGAAATAGCATGGTTATAAGCAATCTCTGCGTGAGCAAGGTGGAGATCCCAATCAGAGTCATTCTCAACAAACTTCTTGAGGATACTCCTAAGAGTTTTGTTGGTGACCTTGGTCTGTCCATCTGACTGGGGGTGATAGGAGGAGGAGAAGCGGAGCTCGGAGCCATAGATCTCATGAAGTCCACGCCAGAAATGAGAAGTAAAGCGGGGATCGCGATCAGAGACGATGCTAGTGGGGAGACCGTGATGAATGACAATACGGTTGAAGTATAGGGAGGCGATGTCTTTAACTGAACTAACATACCTGCAAGGGAGGAAGTGAGCATGCTTAGTCAACCGACAGACAACGACGAAGATGGCGTCGTGGCCCCGTGGGGTAGGGGGCCTCAGAGGTGCGATGAAGTCCATGGAGACATAAGTCCAACGTTGAGTAGGAATGGGTAAGGGCTGAAGAAGACCGTAGGGGGGGTGGTTCAGAATGTTGGCCTCCTGAAAGATCCTGCAGGTGCGGACGTACTCCTTAGTGAAAGGACGACAGTGCTCCCAGTAGTAATGGTGGTAGAGGCGGTCAAGTGTCTTGAAGACACCGAGATGACCGGCGGCGCGCTGGTCGTGACACTCGTCGTCGGCCCGATCGTGGAGCTAGCAAGTAGAGGGCACGCATAAGTGGGGAGTACAAGTACCTTGGCGACCAAGCCAATATAGAAGTCCAGAGGGATCAAGCTGGAAGCTAGGGACGGACTTGCCAGCCTGTAGGTCAGCGTAGATGGACTGAAACTCAGGGCACTGGGTGTATGCACGACAGTACCCATCCAGAAAGGCGGGGTGGATGGTGGGAGTTGAAATAGCAGATAGCTGACGATCCTCGCACTCAAGGTCGGGGCGGCGGGATAATGCATCTGCGACGCGATTGCTTTCGCCGGAAATCTTCTTGATGGTGAAGTCGAACTCTTAGAGGTCACGCCACCAACGAGCCTGGCGAGAAGTGCGCTTAGGCTTTGGCTGGAAGGCGGCGATGACATAGTTGTCCGTCAAAATGGTGAAAGTATGACCGTGCAAGTGATGACGCCACTTCTTAAGAACGTAAACCAGTGCAAAGACCTCAAGCTCGTCGGCAGTATAGTTACGCTCAGTGGGAAGTAGCTGTCGAGATAGATAAGCAACCGGACACTCTCCATCGTGAGACGCGACTGTACCGTCATCAGCGACGTCAGGAATATAAGGGGGTGGGCTGGATGGGTGCAAGATGAGCCGCAGTAACTGAAGGTGGAGGAGGGAAGCGAGGAATGTGAGGGAGGCGGGACTCTATGGAATCGGGAGAAGTAGAAGAGGTTGGGTAGATCTGGGAGAGAATAACTCCAATTGCGAAGTCGGACGCGTCGGTGGTGACGATGAATGGACGCGAGTAGTCGGGTAAGTGTAAGATAGGAGCTGACGTGACAAGTCGCTTGATAGAGCGGAAGGCATGCTTGTGAGCCGAGGTCCAATGAAAAGGGAGACATCCTCGGGTCTGAGGGGTAAGCTGGGAAGAATGTTGCGTGTAGTTTTTTAGAAAAGGACCATAGTAGTTGGTCAAAATAAGAAAACTACGCAGAGCAGGGAGAGATGTAGGGGTAGGCCAATCGACGATGGCCTGGATCTTCGAGTTGTCCATGTGGACGCCGTGCTCGGATACCTGATGCCCGAGGAAGTCGACTTTGGGTTGAGCAAAGCTGCATTTGGAAAGCTTCGCATATAACCCATGGTCACGTAGTCGCTGCAGGATAGTGCGAGGATGGGTCAGGTGATCCTCTAGGGTACGACTGTAGATCAGGATGTCGTCAATGCAGACTAGAATAGAGTCCTTAAGAAGGTCTTGGAACATTGTGTTCATAGCCGTCTGGAAAGTGGAGGGGGCATTATGGAGACCGAAAGGCATGACAGTAAACTTGTCGTGCCTGAAACGAGAACAAAAAGCGGTCTTGGGCTGGTTCTCCTCGGCTACGCGGATCTGGTGATATCCGCTACGAAGATCGATCTTCGTGAAGAAATGATGGCCAGCGAGGCGGTCAAACAGATCATCCGCGTTGGGCATGGGATAACTGTTTTTGACCGTGTAGTGGTTGAGACCGCGATAGTCAATACAGAGACGAAGGGTGTCATCCTTCTTGCGACCTAAGAGGACCAGGGCACTCCATGGGGAAGTACTCGGTTTAATGAAGCCCTGACCAAGCAGCTCCTCAAGTTGGCACTTGAGTTCCTGGGCTTCGGGAACCGAAAGGCGATATGGGGCGCGATTCTGAATGCGATAGTTGGGCTCGAGCTGGATGTGGTGCTCGATATCACGCATGGGAGGAATATTGTTGTAGGAGACGGATGGTGGGAAAGCATTGCGATACTCGCGAAGGAGGGCACCAACGCTAGGCGGCAAGGAAGAAGGAAGAGTGTCAAATTCCTTGGCAGCGGCGGCGTCTGAAGCAGAGGTGGAGGAAGTCTGTGTGGGGGTGGGGACTGAGGGTGTGTCCTGGTAAGGGAAGCGAGGAGGTGAGATGGGCTAGCTGGGGTAGAGGAGGGTAAGGAAGTTGAGGAATCAGGAGGGTCGGGGGGCTCAGGAGGTGGTGGATCGAGCTCAACCAAGTCAACGTCGTGATGCATAGAGTTGCAGGTGATGAGATCCATGATGTCGACAACATAAAGTTCTACATCAGACTGATGAAGGAAGTGGTGGAACTGGGTAGGTGTACAAATGGTAACATTAACAGGGGGGGAGTGTAGAGTCCGATTTGCCCAACAACGGAATACGGTATTGCTTCCCATCCTTGGCGTCGAGGACGAGATCGTTGTGGGTCCAATCGGGGCCGGCATGGGTGAACTGATGGGAGTAGGCAGTGCCGAGAACAAGATCGTATAGGGTTTCCATGACGTCGAAGGCCCACTGGTCATGGAACCGAGGGGCCTTGCGAAGGCTCTGGGGCATCCGCAAGGGGAAAGAGAATGGAAGATCAGGCACCACACAATCGACAAAGGATTTGGCCTGATTGTCGCTAAGCGTGACAATGACAGTGGAAAGGTAGGGGGGCGTGTAGAGAGATGCCTCCTTAACTATGCGAGGATGAATTAAGTCGCCAGTAGAGCCAGAGTCCCATAGTGCGCGATACACTCTAGTAGAGGTCCCGAGGTGCACCGAAATAACCGGTAAGGTGCGATCGGGATTGTGTAGGCGTTGAGACATCGCGGACAGGGTGCGCTCTTTAAGGCGGATACGTTCTTGACAGACCTTAACACACTCAAGGTCAAGGAAGGCGATGATATCCTCAACTGCAATAAGGGAAGCACTGCAGCGGGCCGTGCGAAGAGCACGCCTGGTAGGAGGACGTGGAGGAGGGGGGTCACAAGAGACGCTAGGTGAAGAAGGAGAAGGTATACCAGTGTCGGTAGTGTCAGCCAAAGATAAGGTCGGGCCAAAGTCGTCGGGAAGAGTAGCGAGCGACACAAATATAGAGTTGCGAACGGGTATGCCTGCTACCGTAGGAGCGTCTGGGGAATAAGTCATCGCGGCTACGTGGGTGTTGCGCTCGAGGCCGAGATGGGAGGAACATCCTGAGGGGGAGCCTGCTGTGCGAAGTGACTCTAGAGGGCGTTTGCGTACAGGCACATAGAAGAGGTATGGCCGGCGAGGCGGCAACGGGTGCAGATGCCTCGTATACGAAAGTCCTCACTCTCAGCGATGGTCAAGCAGCTGCGAGGGAACACAAAGTCCGCTGGGAGGGGTAGTTGAGGGACTGTAGAGTGAGTCCTGGAGGATGAGGGCTGACGACGGAGGAGGGCAGAAAGGGCCCGGACGAGGCGGTCGTCCTGGGAAGAAGCGTCGTCCTTTGGGGGGGACTGAGGGTCGGGTCCCTGGTCTGGGTCACTCACAGAACCATCTGAGGCGGTGCCATCATCAACGCCCGACGGATCACGAAGGAGGGCATGCAAGCGGCGAGAGAGGGATTGTCCAGAGCCTCTACGAGGGCCACGGCGGTATGTGGAAGGCTGTCGAGGCTGGGAGGGGCAAGGGCCTACAATAGTAGCGGAATGGGCAGCGGCGGGATGAGGCGAGGGGCCGACGAGTGGAGCATAAGTGAGATGAATGGCCCTAGCAATGTTGAAAGCCTCTGGTAAGGTGGGGATCGAATACACCATCATCTGCAACTGGAATGGCTGGGGTAGACATGCGTGGAATCGCTGGATCATGGTGTCCTCTGGTATGGCTGTGACGGGAATCTGGGCGCGTACACAGTGGAATGTCGTGATGTATGACTCTAAGGCATTGTCGCCACCAAGCCATCTGATCTCAGCCACACGGGTAATCGGGTCATGGGTTGGCGCAAGGAGAGAAAAAAACTGCTGAAGGAAGTCGTGAAACTCAGGATAAGACATGCCCTCATGTACGCTGAGCTGTGAGCGAAGGGCGAGGAAGTTGCGCCAAGTGGAGGCTGCACGACCTGTAAAGCGAGAGGACATCTCGACGGGCCACAGTTCCATGGCGACACCATGGTAGCGAAGCTGCTCCTCAGCAGTAGAGATCTATCCTTGGAGCTCGGGGGCCCTACCGTCAAACTATGGGAGGTGATCCGGTTGGAACAGTGGAACATAAATCGGGGGTCGATAATGGTTAGGGAGAGGAAGAGCGGACTATGACAGGAGGGCAGAAGAAGTAGTGGCATCAACAAAATAGAAAGAGCGGGAAGTTGGGGCAAAGGTCCCTGACACATCGTGGTGGCGGGTGGTGGGAGAGTGAAATGCATCACAGCGGCTTGTGTCTGATGTTGTCGGTAGATGAAAGGGGCAACAGGCTGTGTCGCGAGGTGGGGAGGCAGGGGTTGACCTCCGTGGAGCTGGCGGATGTGATCATGGGCCAGGGTGAGCTGGCATTGGAGCTCAACGTTTTGTGTCCTAAATGTCGGAGGGAGTGGGAGGGGGAGGCAAAGGAGCAGGGGGTGATGAGGGAGGTGTCATGGAAACTAACGTCGAGCAGGTGGCGGGACAAGATGCCATGGGTCCTGAGGAGGGAGGTGAAGGGGCGGAAACCTGGGGGGAAGAGATGGCTGCAGAGGAAGGGTGGGACTGGGGTGAGGACATGCAACCCGTGGAAGAGACAAGTGTGTAGATGACGCCAGCCGAAGAAGGAGAGGAAGCTGGCATAGATGCAGATGAGGGGGGTGGGGAGGGAGGTGCACTGGTACGGGGCTCCAGTTGTGACATGCGGGCCGACAGGGATGAAAAGTCGGTATGGAGGGCCGTGAATTTGGCCTTGAGTCTGGCCTCGAATCTGGCCTGCATGTTCTCGAGGAGAGCCAGTAGGCGATCCGATTGGGCGGTTGGACCCGAACTGGTGGCCATAGGGGTGGAAATGTGAGCCGAATCAGCCATGGTATCGCGAGCTAGTAGCGCAAGCCCTTCACTGATGGAGCGGGAGGGGCTCACCGACTCTGCACTCTGCATGGAGTCATCAGATGAAGAAGATGAAGATAATGTCGAGGGAGCACCGTGACGAGAGGGACGATCTGTGGCCGTGGTCGATGCGTCAAAGCGAGCAAGTCGATTGGCGGCACGAGCGTCTCGAGCATGATTTTGGAGTGCTCGCTGTTGGATGTCACGGGGAGCCAGGGTGACACGCAGAAGGGGGGGTTAGGGACTGTGCAAGGAAGGTGAGTAGAAATGAGGTCTAACGAACTTCCAAAATTAAATTAAGAAAATTCAAAGTCGGAGTGAGGGGGAAGGAGTGAAAATTTCCAATTCAGGCGAGGAAATGAGGGGAGATTTTCAAGGGATGGCGTGGGGTATAGACAAAAGCATGCATAAGTCAGTCACGAGGTGAAATAAAATTCCGATATTGTTTGGGCGTAAATTCGGAATTTTTAAGGAAATTGAAGCAAAATTCAACAAATTTCAAAAATATTTGTAAAAATTTTCAAAAGTTCAGGGGGATGATAGAAGAGGTAGAGATGAGTTGAGAGGAAAATTTTTGATGTAAAATGAAAAATTCCTTGACGTATTTCCGAAATTAAAAGAATTTCAAAGGGAATTTGAAATAAAAGTAGAAATCTAATTCCTAAATTAAGAATTTGCGATTGAATTTCATAAAGAATTAGTGATAGCCACGTAAAGTAGGTTGAGAGAAATTCCAGGATTATGTAGATCAAATCAACAAAACTTCTCGACTTGTTACAAGATTAAGATGAATTTCAATGAAATCAAAAGAATTTCAAAAGAATTTCAGAAAAAAAATAGAAGAATTTTGGAATTTTATGGGGGATAGAAAATAGAAGGGAATTCGACATCTGCGACGATCTGGGTCCTTGGCAGGGCTGAGGGGCCCCTGTTGCAAGAGCGCCCGCCCTAAGTGAAGGCGGGCCTAACAAATCACGAGAGGCCTTGGTTGTCAATTTCGCATTTGGGGGTCCAGGCAGTTTCGTTGCGGCAGTTGGTTGAAGGGAAACATAGGCCGAGCAGCATGGAAATTCCCAGGCCTTCCAGGCCTTTCCGAAAGCTCAAGCCCTGGGCCAGATTCGCAGCCTCATACACAGACAATTGGGAGGCCCAACCGAATGAGGCCCAGTAGCTGCATCAGAGGCGCAACATCCTGGGGCCTACCGGAAGTTCTGGGCGCAGGCCAGTCCAGTCAATCTGCCAAACGAGGCAGGCTCTTTCCATTTAGGAAAGAGCTCGCTGCCTGGCCGGGACATTCGGGCACTTGCTGGCTGGCGGCAGCGCTGCTGGAGCGATAGCTCGTGTGTTGGCTGCTATCATTGGAGCAAGAGGCTGCGCACGTGCAGTCGTGTGGTGAAGCAGGGCGCTGCTGAGGGCAGCGCCATAGCCCAGCCTCCATAGCTGGCTGTGGGCTTGGACATACAGTGAGGCGCAGGGATGGACTTCGGGTGTACAACAAAGCGAGACGTGGGAGAGAGTCAAGGGGGAGAGAGAAGGATGATGATGATGATGATGATGTGAGGGCACATACCTGGTATTGGCGATGGTTCTGCATGGGCAACATCTTCAAGTACTTGGGGTGCTGCTGGCGTCAACAGTTGCATTGTCCATTCATAGGCTAGTAGTAGATGTGTAGGGAGTAGGCTGGGCGTCGAGCGCCAGGTAGGGATATAGAGACTCGATACATATGTTGGTGGTGGCGAGAGCAAGCTCTCATTAACATTGACTTTCAATGCTACGATTCTCCAGTGGTGTTATATTGGTGCAATGCTGCTTCCTGAACACTGTGTTACGATTTGGCTTTCAATGTGATTGTGCAATCTGAATATTGTCATCTCGCTTTTGTTCATTTTCCTTGCAATTTGGTATCGGAGCTGGTTCGAACTGCGCTCATTGGTTCTTCACATTTGCTGTTCGGTGCTTCGCATGAGTTGTTGGGCAGTGATAAGGCTTGGGCGTTTAACGTAAGGCGGCCCAGGGTCGTGTGGGCGCGCCAGGAAGCTATATGGTGACATTAGGGGTGTACGCTGGATGATGAGAGCTCAATTATGTGGCATTTAAGTCGAGGTGGAACTACATTCTGCTGTGGGTTGTGCCGAGGCAAAGATCGGTCGTCATAAATGCACACCAGGTTGCCGGTGAGAAATCTGTGGTTGGGGGCAGCATTATGAGGTACGTTGCTCTCATCCTTATCTACCCTCTCCATCTCTTCTTACCGTGAGGAAGTGAGTTTTGTCTTGAGAGACCTCTCGATGTGAGGTGTTGCGAGCGCTCAATCTTGAGAGTCGACATTCTTCCTGGGCAGCAAGCTGGTGGGAGACGGGCGATGCCTCTAAAAGGCCCTGGACGAAGCACTGGGGTCACTGTCACCATGCCAACCCGATGGGACTAGTACACGCATGCTTTGCTGCAAGTCCTTGGTTCTGTTGCTGCGCAATAGAGGTCATGCAGGGCATGCCAGCCCTTTGAGCAAACACTTTCCAGACCGTCTCTAAACATTTATGGTGGGGACTCGGTGTTGATTCTAGCTGTGATCATCGTCTTGTCTACGATGTTAAATAATTCCTGAGGAGTTACGGGGGATCTCCTTAAATGCCTCCTGATCAGCCAGATCAAACTGGGTGTAAGGCTTGTTGCATGCGAGGTTAAATAATGTGCAGGGGCTGGCAGGTTCGACGTTGGCTTCGGGCATAGGGGTGGGCCGGATTGCACACCTTCAGACACGCTGCTCAACCAGATGCTCAGGGCGTCGACACAAAGCGACTACTCAAGAGGGATACAGGGTGAGGGTTGGATTCCGGTAATTGTTCGCTGTGGCACTAATTAGATAAACTGCCATCCAGCATACATCTCTGCAGGAGATGTTATTTTTATTTTTGATTACTTAGTTGTTACGGACTTGACTGACAACTAACAGACAACTGCAGATAGAGTAATCTTTGCTGCAATGCAATTTGTATTGGAGTAATCTAAAAATAGATTTAATATCTTCCGTAGGATCTGACATTGGTTGACACCTAACTACCTAACTATTTCTGTCCAGGCCGACTGAAGTTAGTTGTGTATCACAATCAGTTGTGTGTCATGCTGAGGTAGGATTTAGTGTGGATTCTAGTTTAGACCACACACACTGTAGCTCATGAGTGATGCAAGCACTAGTGAGGAGGAGTTGTTAGTGGACGACCGTAGGACTACTTGTAGAACTGCTCTCAATCGACCTTTGACTTTCCTAGAGTTAGATCCAGGAGACGAGAGGAGACTGCGGAGAGAGGCTAGAGAGAGAGCAACAACAAGGAGAGCGAGGGACGCCGCGACCAGTGCCAGGTCTAGGACTACAGCTAGTACCGGTACGACCATGGCTACTTCCTCTACCATGTCGCAGGCTTCTTCACAGGCCACTTCGTCAGGAGTTAGTCAGAGTGGTTCTCGGGTTTCCATTAGCCAGAGTGTTGGCTTGCAAGTCAGCCAGCAGACTCAACTCACGCCGGAGGATTATGAGATCCTCCAAGCAGAAGAACTTCAGGATGAGTTACAACGACAGTTGGATGAAGCAGCAAAGAGGAGAAGGAGAGTTATAATGAGGAAAGCTAGACTAGGTAGTAGATTGCAGGAGTTAGGCAAGCTAGAAGCACTACATGAGTCAACACTTGATCCTGCCATGCGAGCACTGCGTAACTCGCTCCTGTGTGTGGCGGTGACGCAAGTAGTTCAGCAGGAGGTGTTGGCTGAACTAGTGGCAAGCCAAAAACGAATTCTGGCTGCATTACAGGCTCCTTATCCATTGATGAGGCAACCTCAGTTTGCTGTAGCTCCCCCTTCGGGAGTGGGTCCATCAGTGACGCTGCCGCCGGTAGGGCCATCATTCTCACCCATGTTTGGCATGCCCCCTACGGGTGGTTACGTAGCAACTAGTGGTCCGGTTCATGGAGTCTCAGTCGTACCATCAACGACAGTGGTTACTACAGTCCCACTGTCAAGCCAGGCCCAGGTTAGTGTGCAGCAACCTGTTTCGGTGGCTATGCAGCCACTGCAGCAATCACCTGGGCCCATGCAACCCATGAAGTGGATGCCCAAGATCCCCTTGCTGAGTCCTAAGCCCTTCTCTGGCGACAAGAAGAAGGATGAGGACCTGGACACCTGGGTAAGGACTGTGCCTACCTATGTGAGGCACAAGCTTACCAGGCCAGAGCAGGAAGTCATAGTGGCTGCCTCCTTTTTAGAAGGATCAGCAGCACGCTGGTTAAATGGTCTAGTGCAGCAACAGGGCTATGGTCAGAATTTCGATGCCTGGGCCCAGTCTCAGACATTGGAACGTTTCGTACGGACTGTGTATGCTAGGTGGCACGACCCGCAAGGTGCTCAAAAGACCACCGACGCGATCAACAGTCTGATACCAAAAGTGACCGGACTGTTCGCGAAGTCACAAACGCAGTAGAAAGATTGATCGTGGTACCGGGTGTGCAGTATAACCCACAGGTACTTCTCACATATTATTTGCGATGTTTACCTACATACGTCAAGAATAAACTGGTGGATGAGGCCTATATAGACCAGCATGACTTTGCTTCTTTCAACAAGAAAGCCTTAGATATAGAGGCAAAGCTTAGGTCCGCTCATCAGGGACGAGTAGATGGTAGGATGAACAAACTTCCCCAAGACTGGAAGAAGAAGGGTCAGTTAATGTTTGTTGACCACGATGGTCAAACGACGGAGATTGGCGAGTTTCCAGACCTTGGGGAGGAGACAGAGCACGATGGGGCCAGCGAGACTTCGGATGGGGGATTCGTGGCACCTATCAAAGAAAAGGCTAGGGGGACGGGGAAGAAAAAGGTGGTATGGTCCATGGCCCAGGGCGACCAAGGAACGCCCGCCTGGGTAAAACTTGGTTTAGATTACAAGGTTTGGCATGACCAAGTTGCTAGGGGTACTTGCATGAACTGTGGCAACTATGGCCACACGTCCAGGACATGCCGAGGCAAAAAGGTCACTACGAAGGTGGCATCACCAACTGTAATAGGCTTATCTTCGAACCCTAGCAGTGCTTCTGCGAGCACTTCGCAGGGAAACACCTCGGGCCAGTAGGAGTTTGAGCCGCTCTTACTCGCGCTGAAGTGGTTACGTTGCCTTCTCCACTTCAGGCGTTGGCCAAGGCTAGTGGCCCACACATCGCCCCGCAGACACATTCAGACCCACCGACGCTTTGTTCGAGAGATGTGTCCGAGTCCCTAGAAGAGTTACAATCTGAGTGGTCAGGGAAGGACCCCAGAGATTCTTGGGCGATGATCAGTAGAGGTCCAAAGGGTGAACATTTCGTGGTAGAGGTTGATGTAGGTGGCCGCAAAGTTGGCACCTTCGTAGACATAGGCTCTACGTGGAACTTCATAAGTCGTGCTTGTGTGGATAGATTGCGCTTAGGGGGCCAAGTGCAGCGGCTTAGCAGAACTGTAGCTTCTACGCTGGCCAACAAGCACCAAATGCTGGTAAAAGACTATGTCAAGGACGTAGTCTGTACCTTGTCTTATGGAGGAGGGGAAGTGAGCCATAAAATCTCCTTCCTGGTTAGCGACGAACTGCCCTTTGACATGCTCCTAGGTATGTACTACCTCGAGGTCGCGCAACTGCAGTTTGACTGGGATAGAAAGGTGTTGATTCACAAATTGCCCCATGGTAGATCTGTTAGATTGCAAAAGTTTAAAGCTAGCAGTCTGATAGAAAACTACGGGTGCATGTGTGCATCATCCTTCTATAACTATTATAAGCAGAATCACGAGGAGGGCATGTATCTAGTCTTTGTCTCTGAAAAAGGGGAGGCCGTTAAAACACCCCCAGAGATAGACTCAGTTGTCGCACAATATTCCGACCTTTTTGAGGAGCCCACAGGCATGGTAGAAACGGAGGTTGTCCATGCAATAGAGGTTGTCCCAGGTAGTAAGGTGCCTAGAGGACGAATCTATAGGATGTCTCCTGCGGAGTTGGATGAGCTCCGCCACCAGCTCAAGGAGCTCACAGAAAAGGGATGGATTCGCCCTAGTACCTCCCTTTACGGCGCTCCAGTCTTATTCGTACCGAAGAAGGGAGGTACCCTGAGGATGTGCATTGATTATAGGGGCCTCAATGCCATCATTAAAAACGCAGAGCCCCTACCCCGCATCGACGACCTACTGGATAGAGTGTAGGGATGCCGGTACTTTACTAAGATAGATCTAAAGTTCGGATACCACCAAATTGCTATTAGACCCGAGGATCAGCACAAAACCGCATTTCAGACCAGGTACGGTCTGTACGAGTTTGTGGTGATGCCCTTCGGCCTATGGAATGCTCCTGGGACATTCGAGCACGCAATGAATAGGATCTTTCATGATTACTTAGATAAGTTTATCGTCGTGTACCACGACGATATCCTCATCTTTAGTAAGACTGTAGAGGAGCACGCTGAGCGCTTGAAATTAGTGTTAGGTCTCCTAAGAATGCACATGTACAAGGTTAACTTGGAGAAATGCGAGTTTGGTCGCACCAAGATCTTGTGCTTGGGTCGTGAAATTTCAGCAGATGGGTTGAGGCCAGACGATGCAAAGGTGGCCAACATTCGTGACTGGCCCAGACCTCAGACAGTTACTGAGGTCAGATCGTTTTGGGGGATGACGGGCTATCATCGTCCGTTTGTGAAGAACTATAGTACTATAGCTTCCCCGTTAACAGATTTAACTCGACTTGACACCCCTTGGGAATGGATAGAAGAGTGTGAGGCAGACTTCCAGAAATTGAAGTATGCTCTAACACACTATGAAGTCCTCAAGCTCCCCGATTCTGATCAGCCCTTTGTCATGACCACAGACGCCGGCCAACATGGCATAGGCGCGGTCCTTGCGCAATAGGAGGGGAAAAAGTTGAGACCTATCTAGTATATGAGTAAAAAGATGCCATCTCATAAACTAGCCAGGTCCACTTATGAGCGTGAGCGCTATGACCTGTATAGAGCGCTGGTATATTGGAGACACTATCTCCTTGGTAGATTCTTCTATATGAGATCTGACCATGAGACCTTGCGCTGGATTAAGACACAACCGCTACTCTCTGACGCACTCAAGCGATGGATTCAAGTGATAGACATGTATGACTATCAACTTGATCCAGTAAAGGGAGAGTACAATAAGGTAGCTGATGCATTGTCACGTCGGGCAGATTACCTGGGCACACTAGTAACTGAATTTGACATATCTAACGACTTAACTCGATTGTTGGTGGAAGCCTATCAGCAAGATCCAGTTATGTTTGAGATCATTCGCAGATTCCAAGCAAAGGACAAAAAGACTTTGGACGAATTTACGATGATAGACAACTTGCTGTTTCTTGAGAAGGCAGGGAATAAAAGGTTGTGTTCCTGATAGTGAGTCTTTATGTAGTTTATTTTCAGGAGAATGTCATGATGCAACTGGTCATTTTTGTTGTAGAAAGACATCAACAAACTTAGTACAAAGATTTTGGTGGCCCTCTATGATGCAAGATGCTAAGAGATACGTTGAAGCCTGCCAGGTTTGCCAAAGAGACAAACTAGGACTCAGGCTCCGCTTGAGTTGATTAAGCCCTTGCCGATTCCTGAAGGACCGGGTAAGAGTGTGTCCATGGATTTCATGGATACTCTTGTGACCAGTAGGTCTGGGAAAAGACACATCTTTGTTATAGTGGATCGTTTTTCTAAATATGCCAGACTAATCGCTATGCCAGAAAATGCTAAAACTGACTACGTCATCTTTATGGATAACTGGGTACGTGACTTCGGTTTGCCCACATCTATTGTTAGTGACAAAGATGTGAGATTCACCAGTGAGCTGTGGCAATCAGCTGCTGAAAAGATGGGTACCAAGCTCCAAATAACGTCCGGGGTTCACCTTGAGTCAAATGGCTAGGTAGAACAGATGAACCGTGTAGTACAGCACCTGCGTCAGCATTATATTAAGCCAAGTCAGGATGACTGGGACGAGAAGTTACCTCTCGTCGCCAGCCTGTATAACAATGTTGTGCACAATACTACTGGTATGACTCCCAACCAACTGCACCTTGGTTGGAAACCCAGAACTGCACTTGACTTTCTACTACCAGAAAGAGAACTCACTTCAGCACTTGGCAGCATAGAGTTTGCTATCAAATATGATCAGATGTTGCAGCAAGCCATTGAACATATCAGGAAATCTCAGGATGCAATGATCGCATATGAGAATAAGCACAGACGGCCCTCTAACTTTCAGGTAGGTGATAGAGTCTGGATTAGGTCATCTGAACTAGGTCAGGAGTTAGGCATTTCACGTAAACTAATGCCACAGTACTTTGGGCCCTGGGAGATCTTAGACATTGTAGGGGATCAACTGGATGGCCTTCATACGTGATTCGCATCCCTCCACACTTGCGCACTTACCCTGTTTTCCATGCATCCAAGCTGGCACCTTTCGCTGCCACTGATCAGTTTTCCTCAAGGAGATCAATGCTGCCCCCAACCATGGATGGCGAAGTGGATATTGACCAGATCGTGGAGCATCAAGTGATGCCAGTACCTCGACCATCAGGCAGAGGCCGCCCTCCTAAACCAAGAATGCAGTATCGTGTGAGATTTAAACATCATCTGGATCCTAAAGAAGATCGCTGCTTCACACGAGAGGAACTCATGAGAACAGCACCTCAAGTGATTGCAGGCTACGAAAGAGAACTCAAAGGGAAGATGCCTGCAAAGTGACAGACTTCTCAGAGGACTAACGAAGTAAAGGAGGAGGGAATGTGTGGATCTAGGTCCTCGGCAGGCCTGAGGGGCCCCTGTTCCAAGAGCGCCCGCCCTAAGTGAAAGCGGGTCTAACAAATCACGAGAGGCCTTGGTTGTCAATTTCACAGTCCAGGCAGTTTCGTCGCGGCAGTTGGTTGAAGGGAAACACGGCCGAGCAGCCTGGAAATTCCCAGACCTTCTAGGCCTTTCCGAAAGCTCAGGCCCTGGGCCAGATTTGCGGCCTCATACACAGACAGTCGGGAGGCCCAACTGAATGAGGCCCAGCAGCTGCATCAGAGGCACAACATCCTGGGGCCTACCGGAAGCTTCTGGGCCCAGGCCAGTCCAGCCAGGCTGCCAAACGAGGCATGCTCTTTCCATATAGGAAAGAGCTCGCTACCTGGCCGGACTATTCGGGCACTTGCTGGCTGGCGGCAGCGCTGCTGGAGCGACAACTCGCGTGCTGGCTGTTGGCATTGAAGCAAGAGTCTGCGCACATGCGGTCGTGTGGTGAAGCAGGGTGCTGCTGAGGGCAGCGCCATAGCCCAGCCTCCATAGTTGGCTGTGGGCTTGGACATACAGTGAGGCGCAGGGGTGGACTTTGGGTGTACAACAAAGGGAGACGTGGGAGAGAGTCAAGGGGGAGAGAGAAGGATGATGATGATGATGATGATGTGAGGGCACATACTTGGTATTGGCGATGGCTTTGCATGGGCGACATCTTTGAGTACTTCGGGTGCTGCTGGCGTCAACAGTTGCATTGTCCATTCATAGGCTAGTAGTAGATGTGTAGGGAGTAGGCTGGGCGTCGAGCGCCAGGTAGGGAGATAGAGTCTGGATACATATGTTGGTGGTGGCGAGAGCAAGCTCTCATTGACATTGACTTGCATTGCTACTATTCTCCAGTGGTGTTATATTGGTGCAATGCTGCTTCCTGAACATTGTGTTACGATTTGGCTTTCAATGTGATTGTGCAATCTGAATATTGTCATCTAGCTTTTGTTCATTTTCCTTGCACATCAGAACAATTGAATTTAATAAATTTCGAAATTTATTTCACAAATTTATGAAATAAAGTCAAATTTTAAACTGAATTAAGAAACGAATTTGATATAGTAAAGGATTTCACGTAACTTTTGAACAAAAACGCCGGAATTAATTCCGATCACGGCATGAGGAGAAAAAGAGATGAAGATTAATCCTATCGAATTAGAACAAAATTCCGAACGACAGAATGAACGGCATTGTCAGACAAACCCTAAAAGAGAAAATACGCATCATGCAAGTTAGGAATTTTAGATGATGCGACCGATTACATGGGATGGTAGAGGGGGGAAGAAGGAATGGTGGGGAGATAGAAGGAGAAGAAAAAAATAAGATTTTTGAGACAAATCGGTGAGAGGAAGGGAGGGAATTAGTAAAAGGGAGATAGATTGACAATACCACGTTCCTGATCGGCCGGGAGGATTCAAGGTCCTTCTGTCCAAAGGCTCAAGGACATATTGACATCTGAGACAGTCGCCCTATCCGCGCCTTGTTTCAATGACGAGTGGGACGACCCTTCATTCTAGAGACGGATGGAGGACCTTTGGTCGTAGGAGGTGTGTTGATTCAAAGGGATGAGGGAGGAAAAGAGAGGTCGATTAGGTTCGAAAGTAGAACCCTGAACTCCGCAGAACGACGGTACTCGCAATTCAAGAAGGAAGTCCTAGACATCCTGCATTGCCTTAAGACCTTTCATGCCTACCTATTCGAGAGGCGGTTCATCTTAAGGATCGATCCGACGAATGTCGCAGGGGCTCTGAAGAATTACAGATCTATAGATCCGATGGTAGGGAGATGGGTAGGATTCATCTGGCAGTTTGATTACAAGATCGAACGGATTGCTGGAGTCCGCAACAAGGCAGATGGGCTGAGTCGGGTTTGCATCACTCCCGAAGGGATGGAGGATGCAGAGYCMATAAACGCCTTCCTCGAATACGAAGGAGGAACTCTTGCGGTGGACAACGAGATGATGAGCGGAGAATGCACATCGGGAGAACTATTGATCCAGACTTTGGAGAAAGGGGCACCTGCCGTAGTAGCAGAACTTAGAGAAGGACCA
The DNA here is from genome assembly GCA_003427395.1 of Chara braunii. Lineage (NCBI taxonomy): Eukaryota > Viridiplantae > Streptophyta > Charophyceae > Charales > Characeae > Chara > Chara braunii. The sequence continues at coordinate 1,264,823 of BFEA01000443.1, forward strand.
GTTACCACTCGAGGACGCAGAGAAGAAAAGGACTCATGGGGAGCGATAGTAGGACCGAAAGGGGAACTAATGGCAATGGCGGTCGAAGGAGGCCGGGAAGCAATGATGAGCTTAGTGGAATCTTGGGAAAGGAAAGAGTTGCAATGGGTGGTAAATCAGATGCAGGAAGGAAAGGATGGGGGCAAGGAAGGAGAGGAGTTTTTTTATGTCCAATCCTACGAAGGGCTCTTTCGGGAGATCGGATTGTTGTTGGTAGGAAACAAACAACCTACGGAAGTCAGTATTAAGGCAAGAGAAGAAGCCGAAAGGTACGTCCTAAGGGGCGGGCATTTGTTCCGAAGGGAGGAAGGTGCTATGCCTAGAAGGGTTGTGTGCGGAAGATCTAGGCAAGTAGACGTTATCCAGGCAATGCACGACGGGTTAGCTGGAGGTCATCGGTTGTCCAAAGGAACACTTGCAAAGATAACGCCGCTCTATTATTGGCCAGGCATGGCAGGCATGGTCGCCATATACTGCCAGACTTGCCTAATTTGCCAAGAACGAAGCTCGGTACGAGTCTTCGAGCCGCTTAGACCAACGCGGGTGCTTGGGCCGGGACATCTGGTCCACCTCGACCTTTCGGTCATGCCTGTATCAACAGATGGGTACAGGTATATCCTGGATGCGCGAGATAACTTGAGTGGGTTCGTGGAGGCAGTCGCCCTCAAGGAAAAGACAGGGAGGAGTGTGGCGGACTGGATAGAAGACTTCTACTTAAGGCATCCGTTTGTCAGGAGGTTTATAGCAGACAATGGGACAAAATTTATAAACCAAGAAGTATTGGGGATGCTTAAGAGACTCTGCGTTCCGATCAAGCTCATCGAGCCGTATCACCCTGAGGCCAATGCACCTGCGGAAAGGGGGCACCGAACCTTGAAGAACACGATTGCAAAGCTCGCAGCAGACCATCTGGGGAACTGGCCTAGGTATCTTAAGCAGACTGTCTTTGCAGAGAATATGACTCCTAAAAGGACAACGGGATGTATCCCGGCAGAACTTTGGTACGGAAAAGAGATCGACTTTCCTGTGGAAGCCTTGGTACCTACCTGGAATAGATTAGATGATGATCCGCAAATGACCACTGAAGAGTTAATCAAGGCGAGATGTCAACAAATCCTTAGGAATGAGGAGGTCGTGGAAGACATCGCCAGTCGAATGCTGGATAGCAGAATGAGGGACAAAGCAAGGTGGGACCAGGTTAAGAATGTCAGAAAGGAGCCACTTCAGGTGGGGGAGATGGTATTGCTAAGGAACTCGGCACTAGAAAATACTTGGTCGGGACAGTTGGGAAGGAGGTTCAAAGGCCTCTACCGGGTCGCCAAGCGGGTGAGACTGAACACCTTCGAACTGGAAGATTTGGATGAAACTGGATTGAAAGGGCTCTTCCCGGGGCAATGACTGGTCAGGTTTCTAAGTCGGGACCCAGTAGAACAATGGCTTCAGGAGGCCGAAGATAAGGAAACAGAGGAGCCACAAGCTAAAGACTAACCACAGCCCTGCCCACATTATGGTTTGTCTCTGACCATGTTCGTGGGACTGTCATTTTTTTGGGACTGGTGCTTTGGCTTGGACTGACTGGGGTTGAAAGGTAGCATGACTTAGGGATTTGCAATATCTGGTTTGTGTGACAATGGGAAGGGATGTTTGGGGCATTGTACCATAGTTTTTTACGGGAAAAATATGGGGTCATCACAAATGACGCATTCGCATGTATAAAAAGTGCGTGATGCAAGGGATACTGGGTGCATTTTTAGGAATGTCTACCGGCCTAAAAGGGGGGGAGGCGTAAGTGTATGAGGGACATTGCGGGTGTTGTTCTGTTATACATGGCTTAGGAGTAAAACAAGAAAAGACAAAAATGAAATTCGGCAACGAGAACGAGAGCGGGGCAATCAACAGGCCTACCGGAGGGGAAGAAGTTGGACCAAGCCAAGGGAGGAGGACGACGAAGAGAAAATTGTACATTGGGCTCATGGGCGGGCCAATGGTAGGCAGGGGTGGAAGGAAATGCTTGTGTAAGAAACCCTCATCCCTCCGCAAGGGAGAAGGCATAGAAATATCATCTGACGGTGAGGGCGAAAAGAAAAAGGCAAATGTGGAAGAAAGAGGCAACACAGAAATGGGAGATAAGGCTCGGGTCTCTAACGAGGAAGGGGCCAACAGGGGCGAACCACGTGAGACTTGGCATGGGGAAAGCGAGGGGGGATAAGGTATGCACGACGAACGTGAGGAGGACGAGGAGAAAAGGGAGAGTCCGCTTGAAGGACGAAGCGGTGACGGTAGTTACGAGGGGTATGGGACGGGGACAAAGATCCCTTTTACCTACGATCCAAAGAACCTTGCTGGTGAGTATAGCCCCATACAGACTGAAGACGAGGGGGATGAGGAGGAAGATGTGCGAGAAGTCATAGAAATCAGTAGCGGGGATGAGAGGGATGAGATTTCAAGGCCTAGGCAGTCTCCGATGCACCAACTAGGCGATGGGGCTTTCAGATGGGAGGACGAGTTCGGGCCAACGCCCAGTCATTGGTTTCAACAATGGACCAATGTAATCAGGCACGAATGGATTATCAAAACTCGAAAACTTGCAAGGGCAGGGGTGGAAGCCACACCACTGGATTTTTTTAACGAGGCAGAGTTGCATAAAATTGTAAGGATGAAAAGAGAGATCGAGACGTATGGCCTGGGGGTTAGGAAGCCTGCCAAGGAACGGGGTGGACAAGGAACTGGGCAAGACGAGGTGCAAGGCAGCAATAAGAACTAGGTGTTGACCTAACATTGAAAAAAATCGCTGCTTTTTGTTTGCAGAGACATGAGAATGATGAGAACGTGTATAATATGGGCAAGCTTGCTAAGGAGGAAGTGAAAGAGGGTCAGCCAAGGCTGTGTCACGCTAAACTAGAAGATAGTTTTTTAGGCTACTTTTTGGATGAGCTACCTTGGGTACCTAAAACAAAGACATAGGATTTGGGATGAGACCAATTGGGAGAGGGTGTATTGTGAAATTTGGATGGAACAAGGATTATGCTTTTGAGAGAGGAAAACCTTGAGTACGAATTGACGAGCAAACCATGGCATTGAATGATTGGTCGAGTACAAGAGAGGTTAGGGAACCTATGGGTTAAGGGGCGTGAAGAACACTCCTTCCCTAGGAGCCTAATCCAACTGAGTCGTGAATGAGACTAAGAATAGTCGAGACCTGAGAGATCAGGAAGAGTGAAAATGGAAGGGGCGCTTTTGTCTTTTGTTATGGATGAACGGCCGGGTGGGCTAGTGCTGCTTGGGGTCGCAAGCCCCGACTCGAGTGCTTGACGCTAAGTCGGATGTACGCATTGATGGTACATTACTGTGAGAAATGAAATGGATGGTACATTACTGTGAAAAATGGAATGGATGGTACATTACTGTAAGAAATGGAATGGATGGTACATTACTGTGATAAATGGAATGGATGGTACATTATTGTGAGAAATGAAAGAAAGAGAACAACACGCAAAAGATGAGATGACCACCTTCTAACCTCTAAGACAGAAATGAGATCCGTAACCTCGAGGCCCACCCCCTCGGGCACTAACATTGAGAATGGAAAGGAATGGCCCTAACCAGGCTGTTCGACTTGAGAATGGAAAGGAATGACCCTAACCAGGCTGTTCGACTTGAGAATGGAAAGGAATGGCCCTAACCAGGCTGTTAGACTTGAGAATGGAAAGGAATGGCCCTAACCAGCCTGTTCGACTTGAGAATGAAAATGAATGGCCCTAACCAGGCTGTTCGACTTAAGAATGGAAAAGAACGACCCTAACCAAGTTGTTCGGGAATGGCCCCTGACAAGGGTCATTCCTTTTGAAATAGGCACTTGGGTCCCCTGCATATTGGATTGAGAAAGGTTGATTGAGAAAGGTTGATTGAGAATGAGCTGGAATGAGAGAGATGGAAAAGGCCGGTGGGTCGGTCATTGAAATAGCCAATGGGATGAATGAGAGAGATGGAAAAGGCCGGTGGGTCGGTCATTGAAATAGCCAATGGGATGAATGAGNTGAAATAGCCAATGGGATGAATGAGAGAGATGGAAAAGGCCGGTGGGTCGGTCATTGAAATAGCCAATGGGATGAATGAGAGAGATGAAAAAGGTTGGTGGGTTGGTCATTGAAATAGCCAAAGGATGGAGAGAGAGGTGGAAAAGGTCGGTGGGTCGGTTGTTGAAATAGCCAATGAGTTGAATGGAGGAAATGAAAAAGGCCGGTGGGTCGACCACTAAAAATTGCCAAGGGGGCGGAAGAAAAATGCGAAAGAGAAGGGCAAGATAAAGAAGGCGGAGCCTTAAAGCCGAGAAGGGCACGGACCGTTGGGACGGTCACAGAAATTGGGTGTTGAGGAATGAGAAAATTGAGGATTGAGTGGGCGGAAGGGTCAGTCTTGAAATGGTTATTGAGAGAATGGCCGCCAGACCGGCCATGAGGGTGGCCTTGTTGAAAAAGAGGCTGTCAGACCAGCCATGAAAATCAGCCTTGAAAATAGCATTGGATTGAATGATTGAGGATTGAATATTGCATTGCATAGGCAGGGGACCCTAGGCAACTTGAAATGGATTTGGAAATAGCATTGAAATGGATTTCTCTTTTTTTAGTCTTTGGCCTCAGCAGGAGGGGGATACCAGTGCTCGCACCACGACCCCAAGTCCTCTATCCCTGTAAGGGAAAAAGTCTTAGCGTGACCTATTCCTCTTGTAAGGGGATGAGGGTTAAAGGACCAAGGCACCTACCACTTGGATCGGTGCGGGACGTCCGGAACTGACCCCGACAACGAGCTCTAGTCGGGAAGTTCAAATTGCACCTCGTGTTGAACGCCTAAACGTCAAAGGGTGAGGGAACCAAATGGGCGAGAGAGCCATTATTTTTTTTCTAGTCTCTTTTGTTCTCCCCAACCACACGCCATGTCATTGAGGGGCGGCATTGCCGCTTGGAATGGACCACGATGACTCGCATTAAGTTGAGCAGCACTGTCCAGAAGGGAGGAGTTGGGCGTGGTACCGGGTGGAAGCCGCAATCACCACAGGGCGAGTGACACCGCCCCGCCGGAGCATTACAACCGCTTCGGGACTAATTGACATGTCTTCTTAACTGCACTCATGGACTAACTGAGAGCCCCAACTCTCTTGAAAGGAAGAGGCCGGATCCGAGAAAACACCACTCGGGAGGAACGATTCGCGAGGAAGCCCTTACGGCAAGACGGGGTCCTGGGAGGCTTGGACTGGACCTGCCTTCCAGATATGAGGAGGTACCTCAGTAATGACGCCCGTCTTGTAAGTAGCAAGAGGTCGGACGGAGTAAGGGGATGAGGTGAGTTATCAACAGGGGGAGGACTGATCACCCTTCCTTTTTGGGGCTGATGGGCCGGCATCCGCCTACTCGTTGGTGGGCCAAAGGTTGCGTACCTCCGAGTGAGAACTAGTCGTGCGATGGGGACATCGCATTTTGAGTGAGGGGAAGGTGTGCCATCTACCAAAGAAAAAGCGTGCAAAAGAGAAGGGTACCATGAGCGTAAGAATGAATGAGTAATTGACTTTGCGCAGGCTTGAGAAAAGGCCTGGCAAGATGTCCAGAAGAAAAGAATGAATGAGTAATTGACTTTGCGCAGGCTTGAGAAAAGGCCTGACAAGATGTCCAGAAGAAAAGAATGAATGAGTAATTAACGTTGCATAAGCTTGAGAAAAGGTCTGACAAGATGTCAAGAAGAGAAGAATGGATGAGTAATTGACTTTGCGCAGGCTTGAGAAAAGGCCTGGCAAGATGTCCAGAAGAGAAGCGAGTGAGAAATTGACGTTGCATGAGCTTGAGAAAAGGCCTGGCAAGCGACTTGTGTGATTGATTTGGCATAAGCTTGAAAATGGGCCGAGCAAGACGTCTGGAAAATAAAAGACTCGTAGGATGGACTATGTATGAATATGAGAGAAAAACTGACAGACTGGGAAACAGATGAGTATTTGGAAACAAGCTTGACAAGGTGTCTGAAAGAGAGATGCACAAGGGATGAACTGGGCAATATGCATGAAAAGGTTAAAAATAAGCAAGGAACAAAAAATGACAAAGAGTGATATCAATGCGAAATTGGCAGGACTTGAGGAAAGTCGGGCGAAAGGACCCGGGGGAGATGCATGTGGATTTGGCAAGGCCTGAGCGTCGGGGAATGGTAAAGGGAAAACATGGATTGCACGGACCGAAAAGTAGATTATTTTTTTTATAAGAGTAATGAATGAGGCGAGACCAAAATGGTTTCTGCTCGAGAAAGCTTCCTCGATGAAATGGGAAGACATATTTGAGATTACGAAGCACTTAAGGGGAGTTGTGCTTGGGCTCAACGATTCGAAGTGGGTATCATCACAGCAAAGACGACGATTGTACTGGACGAACATCTCCCTCCCGGAGCAAATGCCTGACATTGAGTCGCATCCAAAAATTTGCCTACAATTTGACAAAGTCAAGGCATAGAATGAGAAAACCAATTGTGTTATGACAACAAATTGTCACCCTGGGAATAAAGCAAGCATACCAGGAGTTAAGTGCATAAAGCAAGGAGAGCCTCGTCTGCTTCATGTTACTGAAGTTGTAAAGATTATGGGCTGCCGTGCTGAGTATACAGAGTTGACTGAAGAGGAAGTTTGCATCTCAATTGAGGGAAAGATAAAGAGGCAGAGCTATGACGGAAATGAGCAACCCGGTCTAAGCTGTAGAACCTTTGACTCCCCCATAACCTCCTCCGCCCCAAGGGGGGGAAGCTAAGGAAGACATTGAGAAAGGAATGGGAAAAGAACAAAACGGACCCTGACAAACTAACCAACCATAACACCTCACCCTTCTCTCCCGTCTATCCCTCCAAAATTCACTAACAAGAGATTGGTGCGCGATGAGGACATCGTGAATGAGTGGGGGGAATGTGTCGGGACTGGTCGGTCCCGAATAACTTCCTATCACTCGAGAGATTGAATACGGACAATTTGTGCACAACATAGAAATCTGGAGTGAGGAAGCGGGAGAGAGAAAAAACAAAGGATTAGGCCACAGAAGGGAGTGATGCCCTGAAGAGCGAACCACAGGAGGAAAGAACTAGCGGCGGCAAGCAAGCGAGCGCAAGAACAGGGGCACATAGAACATAGCAGGAGGCCGGGAGAGTCATCGGAAGGCAATAAGACTAAGGCCAAAGGATCCTTTGAACTAGCAATTGCAACGTGACAGCAATAAGGGAATGAAAAAGTCGAGGAATGGGCGGCCAGAAGCCGTGGGAAGCCAGGAAATGAGGGTCCAACGTGGGGACCACCTATGGGAGCCTCGGAGCGGAGGCCCGCGACCAAAGAGATCGGCACGCACAAGGCGCGAGGAAAGACTAAGGAAGGGGGTCGCTATGGGGCGACAAGACGCCCAAGGGGCATGGGACACCTCGGGGAAAGGCACCCAGGGCCACGTGGGACTAAGTAAAAATAATGGCGTCCGGGGCGAAATGTGTCGGGGACCGCCAACGGGACTAAGTGTCGGGGACCGCCGATGGGACTAAGTATCGGGAACCGCCGACGGGACTAAGTATCGGGGACCGCCGATGGGACTCAGTGTTGGGGACCACCGACGAGACTAAAGTGTCGGGGACCGCCAACGGGGCTAAGTGTCGGGGACCGCCGACGGGACTAAGTGTCCGGGACCGTCGACGGGACTAAGTGTCGGGGACCACCGACGGGACTAAAGTGTCGGGACCGCCAACGGGACAAGTAGCGGGGACATGTGAAAGTCCCAAGAAGAAACGGCGGCACCGCATGAGGGGAAAATAATAAATGCAAGGTGCACCGTCAAGATTGACATCTTGACGGCCAAGAATATTAGCACCACTAGAGCAAGTACTAGTAGTGACAAACGGGAAGGCCAAAAGGAAAAGGAAAAGTAAAGAAAACTGAAGTGGGAGGCATGGGAGCAATCCGAAAAATCTCGGATCAGCCTCCCTCAAGAAAATAGAGTCAAATGAGACCCCATGTGAAAAATAGCCCTTCGGGAGAAAATCGGAGTAGGAGGGAYTATTGTGGGAGAAATGTAGGAGTAAAAGRAGGCTCCCATGGGCATGGGAARRCCATTATTGCAGTYCGAGAAATAACGGACTGCACCTTGGGCATARGGAGGGCCAAAACTAARAGGAAGAGGCTARAAAAGGRCCTTAACGGCCACTTGACACTTGACATGCTAGAAAAAARAGAGAAAAAAAAAGAAAATGTGGGAGAATAAGACAAAAAGAGTGAGAGGGAGTGAGTGAGTTGGCCGTCAGTAGGGACTGCCATAGGTAGGGACTGGCAGGTCCCTACTGTCCAAGAAAGGAGGAGAAAAAGAAAAGAAAATAAAATAAAATAAAAGAAAAGAAAAAAAAAGAAAAAAAAAGAGAAGAAAAGAGAAAAAGTCCTTAACAGTAAAAAACGGTCACTTGAGGAGATTAATCCGTGACCAGATTCTTTCTGGAATATGACGGTTACAAAGGACTTGGATTTTCTTTGATTTTTGCAGAGAAAATCAAAGAAAATCAAGGCCTCTTGCAACCGGAATAAAACGGGATTCATGCATGAGGAGAAACACATGTTTTAGGTGCATCTGGAGCGAAAATCAAGTCCGGATGCACTTGGGAGTTGGCCGTTTCTTTTTCTTTTGAGTAAGGGCTAGTTGTGGGGCATTGGGGCTAAGGAATTGACCCCCATTGCAGTCCGAGTTGCAACAGACTGCATGGGAGGGAGAAAACACATGTTCTAGGTGCATCCGGAGCCAATATTGAGTCCGGATGCACTAGAAAATTTAACGCATCATTTTCTTTCAACATGGGGCAAGTTGTGGGGTTGTGGGTGTGGAAAACAGCCATGACTGCAGTCCGAGAAATTACGAACTGCATGGGGATGCCAAGACCAAGGGGAAATGGGCTACGGCAAGCCCGGAACGCTAGATAGGAGCAATTTCGACAAGGGCCAAGTAAAGACGGTAAACGACAACTGTGAGATGAGATCTCACGGCCTACAAAAATCAGCACACATGTAAAGATGATGGGACCACCAAGGGTAAGGAGGCCCAAAAATAAAAATGGGACGCCGTCCGGAATGTTGTCGGGGACCACATGGGTCCAAATAATAAAAATTGGAAAAACGGGACACGCGCCGGCGGGACAAGAAAATGGAGCTAGCATGTAGGAAAATGGCGGGGACTTGGGATGTCCCAAGGAAACCATGAGCAAACACAAGGAATAATTGTGCAAGCAAACGGCACCGTCGAGATCGAGGATCTAGACGGTGGGAAATATTAGTACCACTAGTGCAAACACTAGTGGGAGCAAGTGAGGGAGTCATGGAAGAAAGAAAAGTGGAATAAGGGTGTTGGGAAGGCTGCCCAGCAGTCCGGGATATCTCGGACTAGCAAGGCATAAGAAAATAGAGCCTTGAGAGACTCAACATGAGAAAAAGGTTGCCCTTAGAAAATCGGAGCAAAGGGGGCTCAAAATTGGGCAAACGGGAGCAAATTAGAGCCCCCTAGGAGCATGGGGGTGCCATTATTGGAATCCGAGATATAACGCGCATGTAACGGTCATGAACCTGGCCTTGAATGAGGCCCTAGGGCCTAGAAAGAGGGTGCACAGCAGTTTGACACTTGTCACAATAGAAATAAAAAAAAAAAAAAAAAAAAAAAAAAGAGAAAAAGGGGGGAGAATGAGACAAAAGGGGAGAAAGGAGTGAAGGAGAGTGTGCCAGCCTATTGAGACCTGCACAGTAGGGACTGGCAGGTCCCAACAGTGATCTCATTCCTCTTAGAATGGGGGAGGGCAATCCAGATTGCAGATCTTAATAGAATCTGAATTAATAAGCTAGAAATGAGAGAAAATAAAAAAAGGAAGTGGCCGGTTTTCTTTTGAACCATCAATCTGAGATCAGATCTCATCGTAGGGAGGAACTAGCCGTTTTTTGTGGGCCAGCTCAAAACGGCTAGCTCCGGAATAAGGTGGCAGCCCAAAATGGAAAGAAACAAAAGAGGGAAAAGGACAAAATTGTGCGTTTGGCCCAAAAAGAGAGCCAGATGCACCAAAAATTCAAAAAACTGGACTTAGGGGCTCAAAATTGAAGCAAGGGCTACTAGGGGGTAGCTCGGATTATTGTTGGCCTTGGATCTCAGCCAGATCCAAGGCTGAAAATGTGCCGCCATATGAAAAAATGCTCCGGCTTACTCAAAAGAGGCCAAAACTTGAAAAAATCGAGAAAAAGGTCCACAAGGCCTTTTTCTTTCAAGTATTGCCGCCCCTTGGGCATTAGGACCCTAGGGGGCAGCATTTGAGCAATGAAAAAGAGGTCGGGGTAGGCTAAGAGGCAATCCGAGTTGGTACCAACCACTTGGACTGCATGTACTTGGCCAAAATGAGGCCCAGGTACCTTCAGGAGGGCCTAGTGAGGGAATTTTGCCTTGGGGGTACCTCGGTTCACCTCAAGGCTCATGGGGAGGCTCATGGGCGGGCCGGAATGCTGGTTTCAACCTACATAAGCTAAGGATGCAGTCCGCCACTCTCACATTTGTACGAGGAGTGCCCATGCTGCCCAAGTGAGCTAACAGGAACACCTTTGCACTTGGAGTGAGAGGGGAGGAGCCCATGCTAGTGGGAGAGCTTAGAGGAGACTAGGAGGTAGTGGAGAGGACTCTAGAGGATAGTGATGGTAGGAGAGACACCTGCGAGGTGATCCGCCATATCCCCCCTGGTGTAGGAGAGAAGGAGAGGCTAGAGGAGCCCCATTAACCCTCCTAAAGGGGAACACTCCATAGTCATAGTTGGGGGAGCTTGCCATAGCCTGGGAGAGAGTAAGGAAGGAGGAGAGAAGGGCTTGAAGAAGGAGGAAGTCATAGCTAACGAGAAGTTGTGCAAGGAGGAAGAGAACTTCATCAAGATTGAGAATCCATCTACAAGACATTAGCAAGGTGAGTGAAAGGAAGAGGAAGCTTCTTCTTCTTCTTCTTCTTCTTATTATTATTATTATTATTATTATTCTCCTTCTTCTTCCTCTTCTTCTTCTCCTCTCTCCTCTTCTTCTTCTTCTTCTTCTTCTTTTTCCTCCTCCTTTTCTCTTCTTCTTCCTCCTCTTCTTCTTCTTCTTCTCCCTCTTCCTCTCCTTCCCCTTCATCCTCTTCTTCATCTTCTTCTTCTTCCCCTTCCCCTTCTCCCTCTCCTTCTCCCCTCTCCTTCTCCCTATTAGTGGGATATTGCAACTTTTGTTTTTCATTCACATGCTAGTAGGTAGTGTTCCGATTCATCTATGGATGATCTCAAGTTGATTACTTGTGATTTGGGCTACTCAATCTCTTGT
>BFEA01000444.1:77523-89812 GCA_003427395.1 Chara braunii
AGAAGGAGAAGAAGAAGAAGGAGGACGAGGCCCTCCTCTCCACTCACCTTCTTGGTGTCTTGGGCTGGAGTACCAATCTTGATGAAAACCTTTCTCTCATTGCTCATCCACCCCCTTGGCTATGGCTTCCTTCTTCTTCAAGCCCTTCTCCTCCTTCCTCTCTCACTCCCTCCCAAGTTGCCGCAAGCTCCAACCACTATGGCTATGGAGTCCTCCCCTCTAGGAGGGCTAATGAGACTCCCTATAGCCTTCCTCTCTTCCTCACAGCCTGGGAGCTATGGCGGATCACTTTCCCCACTACCACTAGCCTGTAGAGTTCTACACACTAGCTCACAATCTCCTCTAAACTCCCAAACTAGTAGGGGTTCCCCTCACTTCACTCCAAGTGAGTGTGGTGCTCTCATGGGCACATTTGGGCAGCATGGGCACTCCTCATGCAAATGGGAGTGTGGCGGACTGAACTCCCAGCTTATGTAGGCTGAAACCAGCAATCCGGCCAGCCCATGGGCCTCCCCATGTGCCCCATAATGAACCGAGGTACCCCCATGGCCAATTTTCACCACTAGGTCTCTCCGGGGGCACCTGGGCCTCATTTTGGTCAGGTACATGCAGTCTGAGTGGTTAGTACCAACTCGGAATGCCCCTTGGGCCTCTTTCCAACCTCATGCCACTTGAAAAATGTTGGCCCCTTGAGTCCAAGGCCCAAGGGACAGCCTAATTGAGAGAAAAAAGCCTTGTAGGCCCTTTTCTCGACTTTTTCTGATTTTGGCCTCTCTTGCGTAGGCCGGAGCATTTTTCCATGTGGCGGCACATTTTCAGCCTTGGATCAGGCYGAGATYCAAGGCCAACATTATTCYGAGCTACCCCATGGTGGTCCTTGCTTCAAATTTGAGCCCCTAAGTTCAATTCTTCAATTTTTAGTGCATCTGGCTCTCTTTTTGGGCCAAATGCACTGTTATGTCTTTTTCCTTCTTTTGTTTGTTTCCATTTTGGGCTGCCACCTCATTCCGGAGTTAGCCGTTTTGAGCCGGCCCACAAAAAACAGATTTTTCTTCTCCACCATGAGATCTGATCTCAGATCCATGGTCAAAAAGAAAACCGGTCATTCCCCTTTTGCATTTTCTCTCAGTTTTGCCTTTTTAATTCAGATATTGTGGAGATCTCAACAATCCGGCCTACCCTCCGTCATTCTAGGAGGGATGAGGTCATCATTGGGACCTGCCTGTCCCTATTGCAGCAGTCCCAATAGGCTGACACATCCTCCTTCACCTTTTTCTCCCGTTTTGTCTCATTCCCCCTCCATTTTCTCCCCCCTTTTTTTATTTTATTTAAATTTTGCTATGACAAGTGTCAAGCAGCCGTGCATCCTTTTTCTAGGCCTTAGATCCTCAATCATGGTCAGGTTCATGGCCGGCTGTTGGCCGTTACATCCCGGATTTCAAAAATGACCCTCCCATGCTTCTAAGAAGTTCCACTTTGCCTCCGTTTGTCCAATTTTGAGCCCCCTTTGCTCCGATTTTCTAAGGACAACCTTTTTCTCATGTTGAGCCTCTTGAGGCTCTATTTTCTCATGCCTAGCTAGTCCGAGATATTTCGGACTGTTGGGCGACCCTCCCAACATCATTATTTTACTTTCCTTTCTCCCCATGACTCTCCCACTTGCCCCCACTAGTGTTAGCACTAGTGGTGCTAATATTTCCCATCGTCTAGATCCTTGATCTCGACAGTGCCGTTTGCTTGCACAATCATTCCTTGTGCTTGCTCATGGTTCACTTGGGACATCTCAAGTCCNTTGCACAATCATTCCTTGTGCTTGCTCATGGTTCACTTGGGACATCTCAAGTCCCCGCCACTTTCCCTCCGCACTAGTTCCGTTTTCTTGCCCCGTCGGCGGTGCCGTCGGTGCGCGTCCCATTTTCCGACTTTTATTATTTGGCCCCACTTGGTTCCCGACAGCATTCCGGGCGGCATCCCATTTTTATTTTTGGAACCCCCTTGCCCTCAACAGTCCCAATATCTCTTCCTCGGGTGCCGCGTGTGTGCCGATTTTTCTTGGCCGTGAGATCTCATCTCACGGTTGCCGTTTACCGTCTCCACTTGCCCCATGTCGGAGTCACCTCTTTCTAGCCTTTTGGGYTAGTCGTGGCTCATTTTCCCTTAGCCTAGGCATCCTTATGYAGTCCGTTATTTCCCGGACTGTCATTTTCCTAGTCCCACAACCCCACAACTCGCCCCATGCTAAAAGAAAATGAAGCGTTTGATTTTCAAGTGCATCCGGGCTTAATATTGTTCAATCAGACTCGTCTCATTCACACTTTTCATGTATGTAAACAGCAGCACARCAAACTGGCGACATGCGCCCACTCAATACTTAGAGATATGGCGCCCAGATAAGAGTTCACTTTYACTGGCTATRGCGGCYCARCGCCCAACAACTCACTGTTCACACACTCTGGATCACCCTAGATATCCCACACGCATCACCCTGAGCACTCACACAACACACACGCACACACTGCACTCTAAGCTACGGTTATGGCAGCTATGGCTGTTGCTACCCTATCGCTATGGCTACACTTCGTCACTCTCGCCCACTTCGTCCTCGGGCGCTACTGCAGACCTCCTCGCACAAGACGTTGAGACAGCGCTTCCGCATCGCTTCCGCATGAATGAATGAATAGCTGTGCTCGGCCTCTTGATTTATACTTCTGTGACTCGTTGGTCTGCCCTGTTTCCCTGGCCCACGGTGTACATTGTCCCAGGCGGTACTTGCTTGACTGGACCGGACTGGCTGGACTGGGACTGCTGACTCTGCACGGTGGACTTAAACCACTTGCCCACTTGCCTCGACCTACAGTGGGTTGACTCCGAAAGGCCACTTCTAGAAACATCTACTTGGCCTTTCGGTACTGTAGCAGCTACGACTCTGCCCTTTCAAGTAAGTAGCAGCTACGACTTTGACTCTTCGGAAAGTCTACAACTAGGACCTTTAGACTGTCTAGACTCCTGCCCGACAGGTCTACAGTTCGAATCCCCTATACCCTGTAACCTACGATGTCCTACCTACCACTGGCGGTCCTACAGGTCGCAGGTTCAACTCTACGGTTTGACACGGTACTGTACATAGGTAAGGTGGGGAACTAGGGATCGAGCCCTGGGATCTACATCAGCTACTGCGAACTGGTGAATACCATTTCAGCCTCGCCGGCCTAAATTCGAGGTTCTCCGAGAATATTTCAGTTCAAGGCAGGACCCTTACCCTTCCTGTCTCTTTCGTAGGCCTTAACTATGTCGGGAGCTGTTTCTAGAAGTTCTGTTCTGGTGAACCACCGGTCGTCTTCTAGTTCCTGATATGCAAATCTGACTTTATACTGTTTCTGAGGACGACCTCGACCTCCTGTTCTAAACACATCTTCACCTACAATGCCATCAATGTCGTACCTCCCATCCATGTCAGGAGGGATCATGGAACGCCTAGATGGAAACTGATCACTTACTGTGCACGGCAACAACTTTGACGCATGGAAAACTGGGTAGGTGTGGAGGTGTAATGGGATCTCTACTGAATATGACGGACCATCCTCTTCGCCCTTGACTTCTAGAACTGGCCACGGTCCTCTATATGCGGGCAATAACTTTTTCGAGATGTTCTCCTCAGGAGCAAACTCTTTAGCTTTGACTAAGTCGCCTACTTGGAACTGTGACGGGCGACGATGTTTGTTGGCTTGCTCTATCATCCTATGTTGGGCCTTCCTGAGGTTCTCTACAACAATAGCTAGTTCCTTCTCGTGTTGGATAGCAAACTCCCTAGTACCGGGCGGTAGCCTATAAATTTGCCTTCCCGGTTAAGTCCTTCAAACGGTCTGCGTGGCTTAAAGGACTTGTGCAGTTCATTGGGAGTGCGGCACGTAGACAAATGCACACTATTGTTATAGGCACTGGCTACCTTGGGGAGCATCTCGTCCCAGTCAACTTGATCAGGTCTAATGTACATTCGTAGAACTTGCTGCAGGATCTTATTCATTTGTTCAGTCTGACCGTTGGTCTCTGGATGACGGCCAGACGACATCAACAACTTAGAGCCATAGACTCTCATCAACTCCTGCCAGTTCTGACTTGTGAACCGGGTGTCTCTATCACTAACTATGGACAATGGGACCTCGTGTTCACTGACCCAATGATCAAAGAACTTACGGATCACTAACTCGGTTCGTGCCTCTGAAGGCAAAGGTACAAAAATAGCATACTTGCTAAACCTATCAACTATCACCATGACTTGGCTCTTGCCATGTCTACTCTTGACGTCGGCGTCCATGAAGTCTATGGACACTGAATCCCCAGGTTGATCAGGAATAGGCAAGGGTCTGAGAAGACCGAGCGGAGCACGCGTAGTGGTCTTATTCCGCTGGCAAACTTTACAACTGCGGACATACTCTATGCAGTCATTCTTCATCCCTGACCAGGTGTACGCGTGCATCAGGTTGGCTAGAGTCTTTTGCCAACCAAAATGACCCTCTGTGTCGTGACATTCTCCTAGGATCAGACTACGGATCTCTTCACTATTGGGAATGCACAGGCGGTCAACTACGTTAGTCTTCTCGAATAATAGTCCACCTGTAGTGCGGTAATCTGGCTCAGTCTTTGGGGCCTCCTGTACTCGCTTGAGGAGGTCACTATAGATAGGGTCCTGCGCATACGCTTCTTTAACCTTTTCCTACAGGTCTCTTCCTATATCCAGATAGTGAACTATCGCTCCAAAGTCGTCCGCTCTCCTACTCAGAGCGTCCGCAACTACATTATATTTCCTCTTGACTGGCTTGAGCTCGAAATTGTACTAATCTATTTCTGCGGCCCACCTAGTAAGCTTAGGTGTTATCTTGGGCTGCGTCTTTAACCATCGCAATGTTTCGTGGTCAGAATAGACTTTGAAATGCCTCCCAAACAAGTAGTGCTTCCAGTGTTCTAACGCTTGCCTGAGAGCGTAGAGTTCCCTCTCATAAGTAGATGTCGCAACCTTCTCTGAAGGCATCCTAGCAGACATGAACTCTACGGGCCTATAACCATTGCCATCGTCTTGCTGCAAAACAACACCTATGCCGTACTGACTAGCGTCCGTAGTGACGACAAAGGGTAAGGACGGATCGGCTACTTTAAGGACTGGATACTCTATCAGTGCCTGCTTCAACTTCTTCATAGCAGACGTGCAGTCCTTGTCCCACTTCCAGATGGTCTCTTTTCTGAGCAGTCTGCGAAGGGGCGCAGCAACAGTGGAGAAGTTCCTTATGAACTTCCTGTTGTAGTTTGCTAGGCCTACGAACGACCGCAACTCTGTCAACGTACTCGGTGTGGCCAATCCCTGATTGCTGCAATTTTACTATCCTCTGGCTTGATGCCATCTCCGTCTAAGACGTGGCCTAAGTACAAAACTTGGGTCTTTGCCCATTCGCACTTCTTTGCGTTGATCTTGAAGTTAGTTTCTCTTAGCTTCTCCAAGACCTGCCTGAGATGACCCTGATGCTCTTCGAGGGTCTTACTAAACACTAAGATATCATCCAAGTACACTACAATAAACCTATCTAACCAAGGCCTAAACAGGTCATTCATGCACCGCTGGAAAGTCGCTGGCGCGTTGGTTAGTTCAAAGGGCATCACGATGAACTCGTAGTGCCCGTATCTAGTCCGAAAGGCTGTCTTGTACAGATCATCAGGATGAACCTCTATCTGATGGTATCCGGACTTTAAATCTATCTTCGTAAAATATCTGCACCCCTACACTCGATCTAGAATATCGTCTATTCTGGGCAGTGGCTCAGCATTCTTAACTGTGATAGCATTCAGACCCCTGTAGTCTATACACATCCTAAGCTCTCCCTCCTTCTTGGGGACAAACATAACAGGTGCTCCAAATGGAGACGAACTGGGCCTAATCCAACCCTTCTCGAGGAGCTCGTCTTATTGCTTGCGCAACTCCTCTAACTCCCGCGGAGACATCCTATACACGGCTCCTTTGGGGGTTCTACTGCCAGGCTCGATCTCAATGCGGTGCTGGATAGGCTGCGGTACTACTCCTGTTGGCGGCTCAGCTAGATCTTTAAACTCCTCCAACAGCTTGGCAATAGCAGGGTCTATAGGCTTCTCTTCCTTAGGCTCAGTTACTGGCCTAACATAGGCTACAAAAACCTGTTCCTCTAATTGCTCCTTTTTTACTAGTCGTGCAATCGTAGGAGCACTAAGGCAACAATGCGCCAGGGAGTTGTCTACTCCTAACACGTGGAACAGACGGGCAATCTTAACACCGCCTGACGGGTTAGGGAGCCTACACTCGTGCTCTCTCAAATGGAGTGTGGCCCCAACTGCCTTTCCCAGTCCATACCTAGGACTATATCAAATGGGAGGCTATCCTCTACGAGGAGAGTCAGGGAATGGAGGACCTTCTCCACCTTCCCATCCTGTTCTAGGCAGAAATATGCCTGGACTCCCTCTACGTATTCTTCCACTCACATGATGCGATTGTCCGCGAGGATACTTACTATGGGGTCCGCTAGTCTTTGGACCTTTAACTGCAACTTCAGCTTCAGCAGCGCCTTCCTACTGATATAACTACGAGTGGCTCCACTATCCACTAAGGCGCCTGCTCGTCCTCTAAAAATCTCTGTGTCTACTAATATAAGTTGTCCCTTATTCTCCTTTTTCATCTTGGCCCAGGCGGGCATCCTCTCCTTCAATTATTCATCCACGCCTGTGAGGGAGGTATCTAGAGAGACTCTAACACAAGCAGTCTATGGACAACCATCTAGACACCGGCCTGCAACCTCTGCCATAGGCACATGTGGTGTGGGAGTCTCCTGCCGGCTAACGCTATTTTCCCCACATGGCCTTATGGTAGGGGCAGTTGCTACCCCTACCGGCGGCTGCCTTTTGGCCCTTGAGCAGCCGGTGGGGTCTCTCTATACTTCGGACAGTATTTAATGATGTGGCCAGGGTCACCGCAATAAATGCACTGCCCCTGGGTCACACGCTGTTGCCATAAGCGTTGGTCCAGACCCAAATCTTCCCAAGGCCTGCCTTGAGGCAGCCCTGGGTGCCAACCACTTCTTCTGTACAGGGACCTATTCCCAGACCGGTTTTACGGGGGACCTTGACCCCTTCCTCCCGCTTGGCGGTTTCCTCCTCTGCCGCCAACCCCCTGATCGCCCTGAGAACGGTTCCCTGAGGCCCGGCCCCCTTGGCCCTGGCCTCGTCCTCCTCCTTGCGGCCTCCCTCCAACCGCAACAGCAACATAGGTCCTCCTCTGACTACTACTACTGCCATCGTCCTCTAACCCCCACTCAATCTGCTCGTAGGGGATCTCGTCAACACTACCTTCATCTAAAGTGAGGACAAGACTATCCTTAGTCTTAACTTGCCCTGAGATAGTGCGACCTTTCCATTGCTTTCCTTTGTCTAGGTCTTTGTGCCAGAAGGTAGAAAGTGACACAGACTTTGCCTCAAAAGCCACCACTTCACGGCTAAGGGAATCATAAGTGGTGGCAGGGTCTTTGCTCTTTGCGAAGAAATGCCCTCGAAAGGCTTCGGGCATAGCCCGATAGAAGAGGCCGACCAATTGGGTCTCAGTGACCCCGTGGTCAGGTACAGCCACTAATTCGTCCATTGTGCCCTTGAGGGCCCTAGCACTCTTCCATTTACAAGAGTGGATTGTCTGAAGCCTATCTGAGGCCTTGACACTACGAGCGACATCAGCAAATCGCTCCCGCAACAGTCTCATAAAATCGATGAGGGGGGTGAACGACGAATAAGCAACTGCGTCATCATTGCAGTTAGCAGCGTGGACTAGGGATCTTGCGAAACTGGCAGCCTCATCTCTAAGTGCATGAATTGCAATCAACACGTGCTGATCCGGGGAGACCTGCTGCAAATGCACATAGGTCTTGACGTTGGCCTCCCAATTGTCAAAGTTCTCTTCCCTCTTTCCATTGTAGGAATCGGGGAACTTAACTTCGACCGGCTCCCTGCGAGGACGTGCCTCTTCCTCCTTGGGAGCCGTCAGCTTGACGCCCTCAATGGCGCCAATGCAGAATCGTTCTGTTTTCTCGAGGCGATAATTCACCTCGGACCCGACTGCGCCTACCAGTTCGCGGGCAAAATCCCGAAATCCCATCCGCATTGAGCGCACGGCCATATCCTGACTTCTACTAAACTCATATTGTTCTCCCTGTACCCGGGCCAAACGCTCAACATTCTGGGCAATGATATTTTTGCCTTCCCGTTTGCTCCCACTAGTGCTCACGCTAGTGGTGCTAATATTGTTTGCCGTCAAGATCCTTGATCCTGACGGTACACCTTGCTTTAATTACTTGCACCTCATGGCGCGCCATAATTTTTCCTCGGGACTTCACAAGTCCCCGCCGCTTGCCCGCGCTGGTCCCCGGCACTAGTCCCGCTAGTAGTCCCCCTAGTACTCGCCCCACGCTAGTCCCCGACACTAGTCTCGCTAGTAGTCCCGCCGGTACTCGCCATGCGCTAGTCCCCAGCACCTTGCCCCGCCGGTGGTCCCCGACATTTTGTCCCATCGGTGGTCCCCTACACTTTGTCCCGCCAGCGGTCCTCGACACTTTGTCCCCTCGGTGGTCCCCGACACTTTGTCCCGTCGGTGGTCCCCGACACCTTGTCTTGCTCTTGTTTCGCATGCCGACATTCCCGATTGTGGCTCTTTACTTCGCCCATGGCCCCTTGGCCATCTTGACATCGCATCCCGGTGGCCCACTTGGCCCGAGCCACGTCCTCGCGCGCCGACACTCCGCTTATTTCTTTCCTTTCAATTATTTTCTGCTTGCGTCGTGCAACTTGTGACACCACCTTCCCCGACGATCCTTCTCCCTTTCGGGGGAAGTGTCGTCTCTGCTAATTTCTTATGGTCTCTCGCCGCTCGCCGTTCCACTAGCCTCTCCTTGACCCAGTGGCTCCGGCACCTCCGGGCAGCCTCTAAATCTCTAAGTGCCAGTACTAATGCCTTTAGTCCTCTTACCCTTCTTGCCTCCGGCTTTCTCTGCCGTGCACAATTCTGCGATATACCACCTCTTACTATACAAGACTTATCTCGGGACCCACCGGTCCCGACACATTCCCCCCACTCATTCACAATGTCCTCATCGCGCACCAGTCCTTAGTTAGTAGGAGGTTTCAGAGGGGTAGACGGAGGGGGAGAGGGGGTGGGGTGAGACGGGTAGTTAGCTTGCCAGGGTTCTTTTTGTTTTTTTCTTATTCCTTTCTCAGGGTGTCCTTTAGTTTTCTGCCCCTTGGGGCGGAGGAGGGTGTGGAGGGCCGAGGGCCTCCTTCAGGCTTCCCTTTTCTCATCCCATGTCAGTCAGGTTCCTTCTACCGTTGTCGCGCGCATCGGCCCCCGCGCGAGCGAGGGCCCTCCCGGCCATGTCACGCAAGAGTAAAACAAAAAAAATCAAGATCGAGAGACAACTCGGGAACGACGCTAAGTATCCCGCGAACCGCCGAGACGGACGCGGTTGCATCGCTCCTTCGCCGCTCTAGCCGGGTGTGCCAGCTATACATCCCGAGGTCCCCTACTACAGGATAGGTTCCCGCGGGGCATAAGCTTGCTTCCCTAAGGGGCTGTCACCACCCTTAGGGGCGTATCCCTACCGAGCTACTGACCCACGTGCGAAAGCGTTTAGATGCAATTGCAGAGGTAGGTTTGCCGTAGTATCGATACGCTTGGTTAACGCCAAACGGACCCGATCGTCGTCCGTTCCTAGGGCGCTGATCTTCTAGGTACGAAGCGGATGTCGGTCGACTAGGACTGTCTCAACCAAGCATGAAACCCTCAACTTTAATCCTAGTCCTTTAACATACAATCAAAAGAAAGTTATAACAATCATGCATAGTTACACCGAAAGGAATCGACTGTAATCGATAGAACGATATGTCCAATCTAAAATAATAATTAAAAGAAACAAAATTTTCATTTGATACATCCAATATCGCAAGATAAAAAAAATAATCCGACCGCCTCAGGTCGAACTCCACAAAACAATCATACAACCGCCAACAAGACGTTGTTTTTTCGAAAATAACATAGATGTCGCCGACAAGGTAATCGGTTGCCTTAGTTTTGACTTGATGAGACACGTTGCCAAAGTCATTCATTTCACCTACCGCCGACTCAAAATTCGTCACGCTCACATCTGTCTCCATACTTTCTCAATCTTATTAGATGACAGGCTACTTGATCAGGGACATTGCTTGAAGTGTTGCATGCCTCTCCCTTTAGGAAGTGGTCTGGGTACTCCTTCTCCTCGCCCAAGCAGAAAACTCGGATCTCAGAAGTCGGGCTGTCTCCACCGAATCAGCAAAGTACCCCCCTGTAGATAGTCCACTCTGGGTTGATAACAGGGTCGGCTCCTGAAGCAACGAACCCCCGCCCCAGATGTTTCCTGGAGAGAAAACATGTGTCCACTACAAGTAACTTTCAATTGTTCCCATTTTTCCTAAGTTCAGGGTAACTTAAGCAAAGGGAAATCAAAAGGGATAAATAATGAGAATCATTTGGACAGGTATAGGCAGATAAGATCATTCGGAATAGAGGCGGTCAATCCTCGGGAAAAGTTAAATTCATTATGCTTTGATTCTCTTTCTGTTTTCAAAATTCTTTTTCTCACGGCACCCATCGATTATCCTTCAGAAATAGCAAGCAAGTTCACCCAACTCACTGACGAAAGGAAAATGGTAAGGAGGCGAAACTTCTCCGTCATTTTATCAAATAGTATTTTGTCCCACTTTTATACATAGTCTTTTTACTCACCTGCACACCACGCAGACAACACAATCAAAAGAAGACAAGCAAAGTCCCACTACTCACGCCAGACCCACCTTTTCACTCATGCATGACGCCCACAACCCCACTCAACCTTTTCTCCTGAACATTCAAAGCAAAAGGCTCAAGCAATGTGTGGGTGCACACAGGTGTGAAGGGACTCTGAGTCGTCCACTGACCTTGAGTGGAGTGGTGTCGAAGGAGCGCCCTCACTCACTCAAGAAAGCCAACCAACAAGCCGTGTGTGCCGCCGAAAGTTGTAGTCTCAAGGAAAATCCTGCTCAAACCACCTCTCACTCGCACGCCTCATCCGCGGTAACCCAAGCGTGAAAACGGCGAGCCGCACACGTCCCAGAATAACACTCAGTCTGGTACCACGTCAGTCCCAATTGGTTCCAAGCGGTCCTAGATGGTCCCACGCGGTTCTAGGTGATCCCATGTTGTCAAACACTTCGCCGAATGACTGTTGAGTCGAAAACCGTTTCCGCCACACTTCTCAAAAAAATAAAATCGATGCCGAATCTCAAAACCGTCTGCGTCGGGACCGCCGCAAATGACAGCCCGCGTCCCACGTCAGTCCCAAGTAGTCCAGTCTCACTGCCGCAAGTGTTGGGTAGTCCCAACTACAAAACATTTATCTCATATGCCGCATAAAAAAAATAAACCCGTCTGTCGCGCTCAGATTTCGTACCGTCGCATGCCGTCAACCGCCACCATGTCACGCTGCTGCTGTCGTACACACCAATGGTAGCAGACCTTCACGTCGCGCCACAACAAAAACCTTTCAGCGCCATAAAAAAAAAAATAAAAATAAATTCCACTGTCGCGTCGCACGTCCCACCGTCGTGCCGCAATTCCACTGCCGTGCCAAACTCTCGTCGGAAAATAGCAGCACCTCGTCACGTCGTGCCCCGTAAAAAAAAGAAAACGGCAGCGCTCCGCCGTGTCGTACCACCGTAAAAAGACGGCGGCGCTTCGTCGTGCCGTACCACCGTAAAACAATGGCAGCGCTTCGCCGTGCTGTACCACCGCAAAAAGATGGCGGTGCTTCGTTGTGTTGTACCACCGTAAAAAGACGGCAGGGCTTCGCCGTGCCATACCACCGCAAAAAAAAGGGCAGCGTTTCGCCGTGCCGTACCACCGCAAAAAGACGGCGGCGCTTCGCTGTGCCGTTCCACCGCAAAAAAGACGGCAGCGCTTCGCCGTGTTGTACCACCGTAAAAAAAAATGGCAAGCTTCACGGTGTCGTAGCACCGTAAAAAAAAACGGCAGCGCTTCGCCGTGTCGTACCACCGCAAAAAGACGGCGGCGCTTCGCTGTGCCGTACCACTGCAAAAAGACGGCGGCGCTTCGGTGTGCCGTACCACCACAAAAAGACGGCAGCGCTTCGCCGTGCCGTACCACCGCAAAAAAACAGCAGCGCTTCGCTGTGCCATACCACCGCAAAAAAGACGACAGCGCTTC
>BFEA01000444.1:93678-111717 GCA_003427395.1 Chara braunii
CTCAAGCCCATGCAAAGCTAATTACACAAGTCCTTTCTCTTCTGGGCATCTTGCCAGGCTCTTTTCTCAAGCCCTATGCAAAGCCAATTACACAAGTCCTTTCTCTTCTGGGCATCTTGCCAGGCTCTTTTCTCAAGCCCTATGCAAAGTCAATTACACAAGTCCTTTCTCTTCTGCAGGCTTTTACATCGGTAGATGACACACCTTCCCCCCACTCAAAACGCGATGTCCCCATCGCGCGACCGGTTTTCACTCGGAGGTACGCAGACCTTTGACCCGCCGACTGCAGTCAAGGACAAAAGCCCATCCGCTTCACAAGGGAAGAGTGATCAGTTCGTCCCCAGTGGGTGACACCTCATCCTCCTACTCAGTCGGACCTTTTACTATTACGTGGCGAGCACCAATACTGAGGTTCCTCCTCACTTCTGGCAGGCAGGTTCAATCCAAGCCTCACAGGGCCTCGTTTAGTTGTAAGAGTTTCCCCCGCGAATCATTCCTCCCGAGTGGTAATTTCTCTGGATCCGGCCTCTTCCTTTCAAGAGAGTTGAGGCTCTCTGTTAGTTTGCGAGTGCAGTTACGAAGACCTCGCGGTTAGTCCTGAAACGGTTGTAACGTTTCGGCGAGGCGGTGTCAATGCCTCGTGGTGGTGGCGGACTCCACCCGGTACCTCGCCCGGCCCCTCCCCTGGACAGTGCCGCCCAACTTAATGCGGGCAGCCGAGGTCCGACCCAAACGGCCATGCCACCCCTCTATGGTGTGGCGTATGGTTGGAGAGAGCAAAAAAGACTAGAATAAGAATGACTCTCTCACCCATTTGGTTCTCTCATCCTTTGACGTTAAGGCTCTCCGCATGAGGCGCAATTTGAACTCCCCGACTAGAGCTCATTGTCAGAGTTAGTTCTGGACGGCCAGCACCGATCCAAGGGACGGTGCGTTGATCCGTTAAGACTCATCCCCTTTTGAGAGGAGCGGGTCGCGATGAGACTTTTTCCTTAGAAGGATAGAGGTCTTGGGGTCGCGGTGCAGGCACTAGTATCCCCCTCCTGCTGAGGCCAAAGACTAGAGGAAAAGAAAAATCTTTCTCAATGTCATTTTAATGGTCGGCCCGATAACCTTTCTTCAAAATTGTCTAGGTTCCCCTGACTTATGCAATGCAATATCCAATTCTCATCGCTCAATCCAATGTTGTTTCCATCTCATAGCTGGTTCTCATGGCTGGTCTGACAGCCTCTCATCAATAAGGCCACCCCTCGTGACTGATCTGGTGGTCGCTTCCTCAATAGCTCTTTTCCAAGGCCGACCCGTCGGCCTACTTCCAATCCTCAACCTCCTTTTTTGCAATGTCCAGTCCTTATGACCGTCCCAACGGTCTATGCTCTTGTCATATTCAGGCCCGACCTTCCTTATCCTGCCCTTCTCTTTCCAATGCATCTCTTTTTTCCATTCATCCATCATGGCTATTTCAATGATTGGCCCACCGGACTTTTCCTTCTCACAGTGCTCATTGCATCTTTTTCTCAATCAATATCTCTCAATCAGTTTTTGCAGGGGACCCCAGTACCTATTTCAGAAGAAATGAACCTTGTTAGGGGTCATTTCCGAACAACCTGGTTAGGGTCATTCTTTTCCATTTTCAAGTCGAACAGCCTGGTTAGGGTCATTCTTATCCATTCTCAAGTCGAACAGCCTGGTTAGGGCCGTTCTTATCCACTTACAAGTCGAACAGCCTGGTTAGGGCCGTTCTTATCCATTCACAAGTCGAACAGCGTGGTTAGGGCCATTCTTATCCATTCCAATGTTAGCGCCCGAGGGGGTGGACCTCGAGGACACAGATCCCATTTCTGTCTCAGGGGTTAGAAGGTGGCCATCTTATTGGGTTTTACGCGTGCCTTTTCCTTTGTCTCATGTCAACATCATTCTCATGTCCATGCATACATCCGACTTAGCGTCTAGTGCTCAAGTTGAGGCTCGCAACCCCAAGCAGCACTAGCCCACCCGGTCCTTCAACCATAGCGAAGGGAGTGTGTGCCATCACTGTTTTCTCTCTCTCTGACCTCTCATGCCCTTTGCTGCTGTGAACTTATCGGCGACTGGTTGGGTTAGGCTTCTAGGGAAGAGGATTCTTCATGCCTCTTTACCCATAGGTCCCTTAACCTCTCTCAGAAATTCATGCCCTAACTCATCAGACCAAGCAAGGGGCAATCACCCATTTTACAAGGCACTTTGTCATAACTTTTCCTGAATCTTGACAATCTCTTCCCCTTTCGCTTTCCCCAAAACAGAGTCAACCATTCACAGGTCTTATCTCAATCCCATGGACCCTCAAGTGTTCCAAAGGAGTGAGTACTTATGCGAAGTGGCTTTAACTACTCAGTGTTTTTCAGTTCGTCAAGCAGTCCTGTTGCAGCTTTCTTCTAGAAATTTAAATGCAAAGAAAATGACAATGCCTCCATTTTGTCTTATCCCGATACCCCTTCCCTCTTCGCTTTCCCTGGCCGAAGTCGGCCCCTCATAGCTCTAGTCTCAAGCCCATTGGTCGTTAAGTTCTTTTGGAGAAGCAAGTACTCATACAAAGTAGCACTAGCTATCCGACCCTTAGTTGTTCCTTAAGCCTGAAAGTCATCCCATTGTGGTCTATTTCTAGGAATTCAAATGCAAAAAATCAATACGACAGTTTTGCCTGCCCCAGGTACCCGTCCTTCCCTTTTTATGGCTATTCCCCATTACGTCCATTGTCCCCTTGTTGCTCAGTTGTGTTATGTCGGGTCTGCCTTGCCCGAGCATCCATCTCCCCTTGAATCCTCCTCTTCGTCCTTCGTAGGTCGAGAAGCGCCCCTTCCGTGAAGAAGGTTGTTGGTGCTATGTCTTCCCCCCTGCTCAACTTTTCTTGTGCTTTAACCGCCCACTCATACCGCATGATACTAGTCCATTGGTCAAACCAGTCGCTACAAGATGGCCCAAACTCCTTTATCCATTTATCATTCTCGTCCTCCGGGTCCCCATCCCTTGCCCGTACTTCTTTTGTTGGCCTTGTGACCTCCTCGGTCTCCTCCCCACTGCTGAGGTCTGTGACCTCGTTGGGTTCTTCCTCGCTCGATTCCTGTCTTTTCTCTGGGCTCATATTCTCCCTCTCACTGCTCTCACTTCTAGAGGAAACATATATCACTTCCCCTTCCCTAAGGGGTAAGGGCCCCCTGGTTCCCTGCTTTCTTCCACCCCTTCCTACGACCAAGTTGAAGTCAAACCCACGTATAACTTTCTTTTTTTGGTGCTTGGTTCCCCAACCTGTCTTGTCCCTCGTTCCCCGTTGGGTCTGTTGATGATGTTGTTGTCATTCTCGTTTCCGAACTTCATCTTTATTTTTCTTGTTGTTTTCCTTTTTCCCTGATCTTGTGCATACATAACAAAAACACGGCAACCCCCATACACACACATTCCCTCCCACTCCCATTGCGAATTTACAGACTCACTCCCCAGAACCCTTGCTCGCCCCCATATGATTGGTAGTCCTTTCAGAGTGACGGCGTAGGTGGCGGTCCCATTATCCCACAAACTCTATGGTACATTGTCCCAGCACATAGGTACCCCATATAGGCAGTCCCACAAAAAACTATGATACATTATCCTCGGCTCCCAACCCCGTCCATATTCAACCCACACAGTCACCCTTGTTCCCAAGGAAAAGGAGACGACACAAACAATAACAACCTCTACAATCATTATCATTTCCGTAGAGGGACGGTACAAGATTACAATCCATCTGCGTGCTTTTCAAGTTGTCAATTCCCCTGCTTCCTTGTCCTGAGCTTCCTGCAACCATTGCTTCACCGGGTCCCGGCTCAAAAATTTGACCAACCTCTGTCCCGGGAATGACCCTTTTAACCCAGTACCATCAAGATCCTCAAGCTCAAAGGTGTTCAGCCCCACCCGCTTAGCGACCCGGTAGGGGCCTTTGAATCTCCTTCCCAGTTGTCCTGACCATGTGCTTTCCAATGCCGAATTCCTAACTAGTACCATTTCCCCCACCTGGAGCGACTCCTTCCGGATGTTCTTGACCTGGTCCCACCTTGCTTTGTCCCTCATTCGGCTATCCATCACACGCTTAACAACATCTTGCAAGGCTTCCTCATTTCTAAGGACCTGTTGGCATCGCGCGGTGATTAGTTCCTCTGTAGACATGTGCGAATTGTCGTCTAGCCTGTTCCAGGTAGATACCAATGCTTCCATCGGGAAATCAATCTCCCTTCCATACCAGAGTTCTGTCGGAATGCATCTCGTCGTCCTTTTCGGCGCCATGTTCTCTGCGAAGACCGCCTGCTTAAGGTACCGAGGCCAGTTCCCGAGGTCATCTACCGCTAGCTTAGCAATTGTGTTTTTCAACATCCGGTGCCCCCTTTCTACAGGCGCGTTGGCCTCAGGATGATATGGCTCAATGATCTTGATAGGTACGCACAACGTCTTAAGCGTGCTTAACACCTCGTAGTTTACGAATTCCGTCCCATTATCCGCTATGAACCTTCGAATGAAGGGGTGCCTTAGGTAGAAGTCTTCTACCCAGTCGGCCGCTACCTTCCCCGTCTTTCTTTTAAGCGCCACTGCCTCTACGTAACCACTAAGGTTGTCTCTTGCATCCAAGATATACCTGTATCCGTCTGTTGATACGGGCATGACTGCGAGGTCAAGATGGATCAGATGTGCCGGCCCGAGCACCCGAGTAGGTCTAAGAGGCTCAAAGACACACGCGGAGCTCCTTTCTTGGAAGATTAGGCACGTTTGACAGTAAGTGGTCACCATACCTGCCATGTCGGGCCAGAAGTAAAGTGGCGCAATTTTTGCAAGGGTCCCTTTCGATGACCGGTGCCCTCCGGATAATCCATCATGCATTGCTTGTATTATGTCCAACTGCCTAGACCTTCCGCACACAACTCGCCTAGGTGTCATTCCTTCTTCCTTCTTGAACAGGTGGCCGTTCCTCAGGATATAGTTTTCGGCTTTCTCCCTTGCCTTGGGGCTGACTTCCACAGGCTGCTTGTTCCCTATAAGTAACAGGTCAATCTCTCGAAAGATGCCGTCATACATTCGGATGAGGAAAAATTATTGTCCATCTTGGTCCGTATCTCGCTTTTCCTGAGCCTGACTTACTAAATACTGCCGTTCCTTTTGTATTCAGGACTCCACTAGGCACATCACGGCGTCCCGACCTCCTTCAACGGCCATCGCCATCAGCTCCTCTTTTAGTCCCACTGTTGCCCCCCACGAATCCTTCTCATCTTTTCGTCTAATCATGGTGACTGACCCTTCCCTAAGTTCCGCAACTACGGCAGGCGCCCCTTTTTCCAGGGTCTGAATCAACAACTGTCCTGGTGTGCATGCGAGGTTCATCATCTCATTATCTATGACGAGGGTTCCTCCTTCGTATTCTAGGAAGGCGTCGATTGGTTCCGCGTCCTCTGTTCCTTCCGGCGTGATGCAGACCCGACTTAGCCCGTCTGCCCTGTTCCGAAGCCCCACAATTTGCTCGACATTGTAGTCGAACTGCTAGATAAAGCCTATCCATCTCCCAACGGTCAGGTTTATAGGCTTATAGTTCTTTAATGCCCCGACGACATTGGTCGGATTGATTCTCCAGATAAACTGTCTTCCGAATAGGTATGCCTGAAAGGTCTTAAGGCAATGTAGAATGGCTAAGACCTCTTTCTTGAACTGGGAGTATCGTCGTTCTGCAGAATTCAGGGTCCTACTCTCGAATCTGATAGGCCTTTCTCTGCCCTCCTCGCTCCTTTGTATCAGAACTCCTCCTACCGCCAATGGTCCTCCATCTGTTTCCAGGATAAAGGGTCGTGCCACCTCGTCGTTGAAGCAGGGGGCTACCAAGGTGACTTGATCGGAGGACAGAATGTCTTTGAGGGTTTGAACCGCTGCTTCCTTGTCCTCGGTCCATTCCATAGTCCCTCCATCCCTAATTATCGCACGGGTGGGCTCGGCTATTTTGGCAGAGCCTTTGATAAAGATCCTCCAGAATCCGACCACCCCTAGGAAGACTTGTACTTCCGTTGTGGTGCGCAAGGGTGTTGGCCATTGAGAGATCTTATCCGTCTTTGTCGGGTCCGGCTTCCTCCCATAGGCCCCACAGCGAAACCCCAGTATGGTCACTTCTAGGACCGCCGGGATGCTCTTTGGTCCGCTCGCGGTGATGTTATACACCAGAAACCGCTGGAGTAGGTCCTTTATATCCTGTAGGTGATCCCAGACGAACTTTCGAACCCCCAGCTGGGCCTCTGACTCGTCTTTCTTCTGCGCGCCTTTTATGGGATTGTCGTCTATATACGGCTCACATTTTTTCGGGAACATGTCCCCAACTACCGCAAGCATCCTCCTCTGTGTTTCTGCCACGACATTTGTAAAACCCATAGGGGTCACTTGCATCTGCAGCTTCCCTACAGGGGTGTGCATGACGGTGTATGGTCTATCCCTAGCATCGAGCGGCAGTTGGTCCTAACCTGAATACAAATCTATCAAGGAGTAGATGCTCCGACCGGTGTGAGATTTTGCCACCAAATCAGCCTGTGGAAGCGATCCCGCGTCCCAGATTGTTACCGCATTCAGCTTTTGCAAGTCTTGGATCCATCTGAGCGCCTTGTTGGGCTTCCGAAAGACAAACCACTCGTTCGCGTAGGGGGATGCGGTAGGTTCGGCCACGAACGAATCTATCTTGGCTCTGAGCAGTTCCATAACCTCTGCTGCTATTCCGAACTCGTAGGCAGGCCCTTTGTCGTTCCAGCACTTATGTTCCACTGTGTGGATCCTAACGGGGGAAATTAGCTTTGCATCTAATCGACCTTTCTGATGGTCATTGAACGCAAATGCTAAGTGAAACTCCTGGCACGCTTTCCTTATCAGTTGGGTCTCTTCCACCGTTAGGAACCCATCTATCCCTATCTTCATGGTGTCAGCTACCTCATCGGGTATCCGATGCCCTTCCGCCGCTCGTCTCTCCCTTATTACCCGCAAGATTTCTTCCTCTTTCTCCATGGACTCCTCCCTTGATGTCTCCACTAGGATTGAGAACGGCTTGGCTTTCTTTCCTACTGGCTTGTACTTTCGAACACTTCCTTCTGGGATCGTTCTTCTAAAAAATGAACGGTCGGGATCGGCCTTGCTACTTCCGCGACACGGGGTTGAATACTTACTATCTTCTCGTTCAGACAGTAGCCCTTTCGGACCTCATCCTCGAATTTGGCAAGTGCTACCGGGTCCACTCCTACTTTGTGGTACTTGATAACCGTAATAAGTTGCAACAGGTTCGGAACTTCGAGCGTTACTTCCGGCGTTTCCTTCCGACACTCCTTCGGTTTAGGCAGACTGGCCCCGAGTTCAACTTTCGGCTCCTTTTCTGCCACCATGACCCCTAGAATCTCATATTCTTGCCTCCTTTTCTTCAGAGGTAGGCCCATCTTGATCCATTCCTTTTTGCTAAAGGCCTCTTCTATCATGATTTCCACTCTTTCTCTCATACCTTTCATCCGGGCAAATGCTCCTTTTCGCGCACTATCTTCGAATGTTGGTGACCAAGTTGCCAATTTCCCCTTCGGAGGGTCCCCTCCGGTCCCAAGGAGTCGGAGGAGCTCTCCCCCGCCGGTTACGGGATCCTCTATGTCTACCATGTACGTGCCATCGTGCAGGTGCATGCCTATCATTTCTACGTCGGCACACCATGGTCTCTCGAGGATTATGTCATGGTCCATTTCTTCCATCACATTCATCCGCTGAAATGACCAGATCGACTCTCTGATTCCTGCCTTAACTGCACATTTGGTGACATACCCTGCAAAGGGAATCTCCCCGCCGGCTCCCCGGATACTCTCCCTGTCACTTCCTTGTTTACCGCACAACCCGTAATCGTTGCGAAGTCTCTTCGTATGAAGGTAATTTCGGCTCCTCCGTCCACTAATGCGTCTGTGTGGTGAGTCCCGATCTGGACTTTCAATTTTCCTACAGGTAGTGCATGGAAGTTGAGCTTCGTTCCAGGAGGTGCCCTCATGACCTCGCCGCCCTCTCGGTCAGGTAGGCTTAAGTGGATGTCTGCAAAGGCCTTTTCCAGGTCTTCCATATCTCCTGGGATCCTCTGGAGGTTGGCGACCCCTTGTGGTGCCTCTGCCTCCTCTGTTTCCTGTTCCTATGGTTCCGGAGCCTCTTCTACCTCTATGCATCGACGCGTTAGCAATTGTCTGAGTCCTTTAAACAATCTCGGACTTGCTTGCAGCATGGTCTGAAAGGATACAGATACCATGGTACCTCGCAATTTGCTCAGGGTGTCGTCGATTTCTGGCATGGTCAAGATCGGGATTTGGTACTTGAACTTCTTCTTTGCCGCTGTGGTTTTGTCTATCGACTCTTCCTCCCTTGTTTTCCCGTAGACTTTTTCCAGCTCCCCGGTCTCGGGCTCGCCTTGATTTGCGCTGGTTCCCGCAACCTCCTCCATTACCATATCTCGAATAAGTTTTCTTTCCGCCCCTGCTCGCCGGGTGGTGATGTTCACCCTATCCTGCCCATTACTCTCTAGGATGAAATTGACTTGTGGTCCGCGACCCCGCGGCTGATCCCAAACAATGTCGGCTACGAGCTCGGCTTCTACGGCGGCTATATCCAGGTTATTCAGGATGATGACGGCACGCCGCATCCCACCTAGCGAATTTCAGTTTATTCGCTCCCCCTAGGGTCCGAAAATTTCGCCTTTAAGGGACCTGTTGCATCTCTGTCGCATAATATCGTGGTTGAGTTTTGGGCAGGTCCGCACAAAGTGACCGATCATCGTGCAATATCAGCACTGCTCATTTGCCGGATCCTTCCTACCGTATCCTCGGTTGGCTACTGCTGCCGATACTACGGCCTCTTGGGGCGGGAGGGTGGGGCGGGAAACTTGCGCCTGCATTACCAATAGTGCATTCTCTACTTTTTTTATCTTATTATTGACCCCGTGCACCCGTTCGTGCAGGTTTTTTATTCCCTTCTTCACCTTGTCTCCCGTCTTTCCGGTCAAGTCTATGACCTCTCCCTCCTTAAGCAAAGCTAACGTCTCGGTTACCACCGTCTTCTCCGCGAGGTCTGTTACCAACCTGAAGTCTACATCCCTCGTGTATTCAAACTTGCTGGTATGTTGATAGGCCGACAAAATCTTATCCTTGTCGAACTCGGAGAACTGTCTAAGGAAATACTTGCTCATGGTCCGATTCGTTACCCCGGGAATTCGTAACACTACTAGGGTAAACGCTCTCAGGAAGTCGTTGTAAGTCGCATAGTTCTTCCTTTGTACGGCTTCCAGTTCAGCTTCTGTTGCCATTTCTCCGCCTTTAAATACTTCCTCATCATTCTATTTCGGGTCTCTTTCCAGGATCCGCAGGCGGCAACGATGACCATAATGTCCCTTCCTAAGCTCAGTGACACATGTTGCCCTAAGTGGTCCATCTTTTCTTCCTCGCTCCATTTCAACAGGGCTGCTAGATTCTCGTAGTCTATCAGGAATTCGGTGATGTTCGCCCCATCAAAGGTGAGTTTCTTCTTGGCATCCGCGAGGTAGCCCTGATTTTTGTTCAATGCCCGAGTGAGAGTGGATACTATTTTCTTGAGCCCGCCCTCGGAGCTACCTGTTTCACCAGCCGTAATAGTCCCTTCTTCTTCCTTGCTATCCTTCCGCTTTTCTCCGGTTGTTGCTATTCCCTCCGGATCAAACCACCCTAACACCCTTTCTCTCAGACCCCAAGTCCGTCACACCCCTTCATTACTTTTGGCGCGGCGAGCAAGCGGTTGGCACCACTGTCTATGGCAGGTGCTTTTATAACTTTTTCCGCTTCTACAACCGGGGCGTCCCCCTTCTCCTTCCCTTTCTTGCTATGCGTCCCCCTATGGCTACTATCCTTCCCTCCGTGCCTGATTTCGCCCTGGCTAGTCTTGCGCTCCTTTCGTAGCTCCTCTCCCGGAAGGTCCCTCTCGTTCCCAGCCATCATCTCTTCAATAAGTCTCGCCTTATACTACGCGGTTCGCTTCTCTATTTCCGCCAGCTTACGTCGGGCATCCGAGACTTTCGCTTTCTTGACTATGATCCCATCTGAGTTTCACGGACTTGACCTTTCCTTGTCCCTTCCTTCCTTATTCTCCTGAGATCCTCGTTTACTTCCCCCGGCCTTTCCCCCGTCGAGAGATCCTTCCCGTCTTCCTTGGTTCCCTCCGGATTTGCTGATTCTCGGTCCCTTATTGACCCTTTGTTCCTTT
This sequence comes from Chara braunii, assembly GCA_003427395.1. Taxonomy (NCBI): domain Eukaryota; kingdom Viridiplantae; phylum Streptophyta; class Charophyceae; order Charales; family Characeae; genus Chara; species Chara braunii. Next base: position 103,948 of record BFEA01000444.1, read on the forward strand.
CCACGCCCCTCTCTGTACCCTGACTTCCCTTGCTCCGCAGATTCCCAGCCTCTTCTTTCGACGCCATCTTTTCCTAGCCCCGCACACGGAATTTTTTTTTTTTTGCGAAACGGTCGGTCGTTCACAGCTTCCCCAGTTCCCAGGTCCTAAGGTCCTTTTCTTTGTTGTTTCCATATTTTCTCGTCTCATCTCAGCTGTGACGGCTTATCTGCCGTTTTCTTATTCAGCAGGGCGCAACTTTCCTCTCCTCTGCCGGAAGGCTCGCTGCCGGGGTTCGGCGTTTTATCACTGTCATGCCTCGGTTTTAAGGCGCTATCCCGGGTTGGCGACTCTCTACTCGAAGATGGCTCCTTTTGCCTTCCCGACTCTCGGATACCCTCAGTGTCCTTAGCGGTGGTGGCCTTCCCGGTCCCTTCTTGCCGTGTTCTCAGGTAGAATAGGACTCCGACCACTACCTTTCGTTAGATGGCTAATCCCTCGTTTTAATTTCCAGCTCTTACTTTCGCTGCCGTTTTCCCGGTACTTTCTCACGCCGGTCCCTCATGCCTGTCCTGTTACTCAGACTCTTCGAACAGGTTAGCCACCCCCGCAAGGTAGTTTTCTCCCATTTCTATATCTCTGATAATTATTGGTTCATACTCCTCAAACGCCAAGCGTGGTAACCCGAATATCAGGATTTCGATGAGTTCGAGTAGTTCACGGGCCTGATTTCCCCAAAACGACCTGTGCCTGACACATCGTAAAACATTCCCGTCGTCTGTGGCTGGAAGTGGTGGATCCAGACTAAGGTCGAGTCCACCAAGTCTCTTGCCCTCGAGAGGCTGCCGAATACTAGGTCCACCATAAAACGGGGCACTCGGCACCACAATCCTGTCATCGGGGCCCTAAACTCTCGCCATCCTCCTACCTCCACCCGAGTTCTCAGTCCTACATTCCTTCTCCCCCGAATCTCGTGGCCTATCCGGTTCACTATCCTGGCAGCCCTTCGGAATATTGGCAGCAACCCATGTCCTAGTGCCATCTCGGTTCCTAGCATGTGCCACCCAATCTTCGATAGGTATACGGTCCCCGTCACCCTCAATTCAGCATATAGGTCGTCCCCTGGTCCCCTATTGAACCTCATACCTCTCCATAAACATTCTACCATCATGAAGGCTTGGTCCCTCCCCAAGGTCACAACTCTCCATTCCGTGTGAATCCCTCGAACCAAGTAGCTTGCAGGAAGTGACACTTCCCATCCGTCCCCGCTTTCCGTGGGTGGCCGAGGGTGCGTGGGTCGTCGCAACATCCGGGCGCGCCTCATTGCCATTGCTGGTTAGCGGTTCCCTGCACAATTTAAACAGCAAGCGAGCTTTGCTTATTCTCATATATTCCTTCGACCATCACCTGGGCGATTCCCTGACCCTTAACTCACCTTCCTTTTCTTCCTTATTCCTGTTTTTTTTCCTTCCTCCTTTTATTGACCCGCCTCCACTTCTGACAGGTCGTTCAAGTGGTACAGATTGTCTACGTCACTCAACTCCGGGTTAATTTCCCTTCGGACGACGCCCCATAGGACTTCATCGTGAACAACCGGAACTCTAGGCCTGGTGGTAAGTACGGCGCACAAGATTCGCAGTACCTCATACCTCTGTTCACCGCTGAATGGTCCCATTTCTAAGAAGTCCCGGTAATATTCCCGGTGGACCATTGCTTCCTCAAACGTCAGGTTGGCGAGGTCGGTCACTGCCCACCTAACAAGCTCCAGCCTGCCCAGCCTTTCTAGTAAGAAGGGCAGCAACCTCATTCGGACGTTTTCGCTAGGCATATTAAAACTCCCGGCCATAGCCACCCTAAGGTTTGTTGTTACATCGCCGGACTCTGGGTCAGCGAACTCGACTCCTGCCTGCCACACTAGCTGCCATGCTCCCTCGAACATGCTTACCGGATCTTCTTCTGATGCTAGTAGGACTCCGAATGCACGCCATCCATCCTTCGACACATACAACCACCCCTCCGTGCGCACATGTCCCCGTGGGTCCGGATTCCATTAGCCATTCTCATCCGCCCGCCACACAACCTTGGTCACCAGGTAAACCGTATTTTCCATAAGCTCGACCCCGACCCAATCCACCACTGGCTGTCGGATCTCATTTGCGGTAGGTAGGCTGATTTCCGCACTATCTGTCACTTCCCTCGACGACTCAATTCCCAACGGGCGATTCCTCAAGGAACGTCCTCCTTCGTGCCATTGCACGTCCGCTACCCGCCTTCGATCTTTATCCCACGGTGCCGCAGCGATCCCTACAATAGTCGGACACCCCAATCCCCGCCTTAGTACTTCTATCCCTGGTTGGTTTGCATAAAATACATGTTCCCCTGTCTATGTCACCCCCTAACTTTTCCCCTTCCTTCTTCTTTTCTCCCTTTACCCCTTGTCTTACCCTGTTAGCTTGGGTTTTTCCCGCTCCTAGTCGAACCACAGTGCTTCGAATAATTTAAGCACATCATCCACATAGCAAGGTGTCGCTGCTACCTCTCGGCGGATTATGGCGTCCCTGATCTCTGGGGTCACTTCTAGCCGATCGTTCCTGTCTATGTCCAAAATGATGAGGACCTTCCAGGCTCTGTCACCGTGAAAGGGCCCAAATTTCAACGATGTTCTATAAAATTATTCCGTCAGCCATGCGCAATTCACGTGTACCCGCCTCATAGTGCTGGCCACTTCTGCGACGTGATCAAAACCCCCAAACCAGCCTGCCATGAACTCGGGTACCCACGTCTTAGTTCGTAGGCGGGGAGGTCTAAACTCCTTCCATCCCCCCATCACGACCCTATTGCAGACCACATCCCATCCTTTGTTGGCAAACCTCTCGCCTGTCTTTCGAGTCCTTGCCTCGGCATCCCCCAGAAGCCACATTGGATTCTGCCCTGCTGCGAGCGTCGTGCAAAACAAATGCCACCCTTGCTCCGAGAGGATGACCGCCCCGACTGATTCCACCTTTCCTTCCGCAATCTCCTCCCATCCTTCCTCTTCTCTTATCGGATTCCAGACCCGTTCTACCCATAGGTACGACAATTCCGGCACAATCTCAAATCCATCCCAGTCACACGTGGTCCCTCTCCACTCATTATCTGCTGGTATGGACATCTCTACCCCGCCTTCGACTCGTCTCGGCTCCCATCCTTTAAACGTGCAGTCCCTTAGCTGGAGTTCCTTGGCCATCCTTGATCCCCTGCACAGTCCCAATCCACCCATGTCATACAGCCCCGAGCCATCTCTTTCAGAAATCCCAATCCTCAATCTCTACCCCCTCTTCCTCATCCGAGTCGTCTTCGTCCTCCTCATACCACAAGTCCTGTACCCCTTCCAGAAACGTCTCCCCTATCGAAACATTCCTATACACTATCCTCGGGATGAACAGGCCGTCCGTACTAAGATGGTTTAGCATCGTGGCCAGTTCCCTTGCCCAATTCCCTTCGAACGTCCCCTTCTCGACAGACAGATGAAAGAAGTCTTGCCGGGCCCCTTGGTACAGCCCCAGACTTGCCATGGATCTAGATATCCGCACCAACCTGCTCCGGGTTGCGAAGACGGCGTCCACCATGAAGGGCGGCATGACATACCTCAAGGTCCTAAACGGTTTTCGTACGTTCCCTTTATCCCCAAGTTCCACCCGTACATCAATCACCTTCGTCACCATTTTCACCCGCTGGCACGCGGCCCACACCACTTCCTGCTCAGCCTCCTTGAATAACTTGTACGGGAGTAATCCTGAGACAAGCTCTATAATCATGGCGTTTTCCTTTTCCTTAGATAAGTAGACCCATCCCCGAGCCTCCACGGTCCCTCGAAACTCTAAGTTCAGCAGGCTTGGTGCTAACCTTGTCAAACTAACCTTGGTCCACATTGTTTCGATCCATAGGAAGGCATCACTTTCAACCAGCATCACGGTTTGGTATGGTCCGTCCAAGTCCCTTTTTCCGGCATCACGAACGACACCCCACCCCTTACGTCCACCGACATTTCTGGTCCGCCGGAGTAGGTCGGCGAGGACAACCACCGTGCCATCTCGTCCCTCCCTAGTTGTCGAGTCCTGTTTTTTTTCAAAGAGAGCACCAATCGGCTCTCGGTTAGGTCAGCCGCAGTCCTAGATGAGAATTGTTTTAGACCTCTCATCAAGGTCTCCCTAAATTTTTCCTTTACTCATTTCCCAAGTACCGTCGCCCCATCGCACCCAAAGTTGGTCACCATCCGTCGGCATTCCTTCTCTTGGTTCCTTTCCTTCCGACTCCTATCCTTACTCTTTGCCTTCTTCTCTCACTCGTGCGGACTTAGATAGGGGCGAGAATAGACTTGGAAGGCTCGGTTCCTTCCCAACAATCCCGAGCAACTTTACAGAGGGAGGTACAAAGGAAAAAAATCAGGCAATCCTCGCACACAGGCCGGTCATCTCCTCACCGGCCTTTTCCCAAAAGTGGTCTCCCCACTGTTACTATCGGCAGAGTTTTATCCCATACCTCAAGCACAGCTCAAGCGCGGTACCCAGACTCCAGTGGGGGGACACCCTCACCTTCTTGCCTAGAATACCCCATCCCGTCTTGCCGCTCTTGTACACCCTCGTTGGCACCGGGAGTTACCCCGCGTACTCGGTGGGGACAGAAATCAGCCGTCTGGGCATTCACATCCATCGGTCCGATAAGAATCAGCCTTTACCATGCTGTATCGCGAGAGGCTACTAATCGCCTCCGGAGCTCCCTCCGGGCCCCACATGCAACGGTCCCCCTGCCGTCTGCAGACAAGCAGCCGCCCCGCCTGAGGAGACGTTTCGCACCCCGCCTAGGTAAGGTCACAAGCGATGCTCGGCCCGCCCAGGAGGGAATGTTACTAATCAACCGACGGGACCCACTCCTGCCTGACAGTCCGGTGGCATGACCTTGCATATGAAAGCCCGGCGACCTACCTGAAGTGAATGACGTTTCGCAACCCGCACCAGTTGGTGCAGACCCAACCTTTCCTTCCGAAATGTCAGGATGCTCAATTCCCCTTTCATGCAATCACAAGTCCCAAGTGGGACACATAAAGAACAAGTGCCTTTCCCTTGGTGCTCCCAACGCTTCCTACCCACACCTCACGTTTTTCTCTCGGAACCGTGTGTGTCGCTCACCCTTAGCTTCCATACATTGTGCCCAGTTCCTTTTCGTGAGCATTTTCAAGGGTGAGCTAGTTTTCTTGGAGTCTAGCAACTCCCTTCATTCCCCTCATCTTCGCTTGTGTGTCCGTTCATAGGGCGGGATTGTTCCTTCTCGATTACCATTTTGTTCATATGAGGTTGCTTCAAGCATTTCAAGTGAAAGTGCAAGGAGCCCGCTGGGCTCCGAAGAAGAAAGAAGAAGGCACCCATGTCGGTCGGATCACTCCACCGCGGGATTTTCATTGGCGTCCGGCCTAGGCCGAGCACCAACCGCCTGCCAGGTAACCGGAGCCCTTCTTTCACACGAAGAGGAATGGTCGACCTGCGGCTTGCCCAAGGCTTCCCCGGACTGCCGAACATCAGCCCGAAAGAAGGAGGACCAGAGCCACCTCCCAAGGAGGTGGCTAACCAAGTGTGCAATACACATGTTATTCCTCCAGGCCTGGCATTGCCATGCGCCCAGCCGCGCTCAAATCTGATTCTCTCAAGGGGATAGAGCATACACAAGTCCTCGTTCCTTATCTTGAGTTATGTTCGCGCACATGCGTCGGGCGCCCCCCCCTCGAGATCGTATGGGTCAGTTTAACCCCTACCCGGCATCTCCACCATTTTTTGTAGGGCCGTATCCTGATAGACTTTCGAGCCTGAGTCAACCCCGTTGTGGGTCCCATTTGGCTCGACCAGCCCACGCTCATGTTCAGGGCGCGGGTCGTTCGTCTCAGGGGCACCCCCACCTAATGCTATGAGATGGATGAGGATGGGCCATTTGCGAGAGGGCTTTACATTGGGGGATGTAGCTCCGCTCTCGCATTAGATAGTACCTCTTTGGTCACTCGTGGCGTTTTCTCGATTCGTTTAAGTGTGGCCAGACAATTGTTCCTTCCAATACACAAGCAGTCCAGGGGGTTCATTGAGAATTTCTCTTCTTTTGTGCGTAGGCCAAGCGCCATCCTTGGGCCACACCCGTTTTCACTAAGCACAACAATCCCTATGGCATCGTCGGGGCGCGGCGACGCCGTCCATCCCCTAGCCCCTATTTTTTTTTTTTTTTTTACGCATGCACTATATTCACATATCCGTTGCTAGCCCTTAGTCCTTCCGGGCTTCCACATAGCATGCAAAGGTCAAGACACACACTCCACATGCCGAGTCACACCCCTCCCAAGTTTGAAGTTTACAATAGGCCTATGACCTTCCCATTCCGATCCTTTCGCTTGCGTTTTTCCCGAGCCCAGTCCCGCTCAAGCTGTCCTAAGCTATTCACCTGCACAGCCCCACACACAACAAAAAACAATACATTCCCCGAATGGCGTCAACACACTGCCCTTCCCGCAAGCCTAAGTTCCTTCCCCTCCCAAGGTTCCTTCAACTTTCTCTTTCCTTTACATTCAGGCCACACACTCTCCTTAGTCATGCAGTCGGGGGAGTGGTTGAGTCAGTTGACCTTATCCAAGCTCTTAATCTCCCGCTTTTCTCACGCGTTCTGCCCCTTTCACTTTTCTCAAACGTCCCTCCGTTTCCTTCTTGGTGGCACAAGGGAGCGACAACCCTCCCCTTGCCCTCTCTTTCCACCAAGTGAGGACCGAGTTCGTTTACCTTTCGTTCCCTGGCAATGTAACAAGCGAGAGGGAAAGGTTAGTCATGCGCCAAGAAGGAAGCGGAAGAGAGGGTAAGGAGTGAAGGTCAAGGTTCTAGGGAGAGAGAGAGAGAGAGAGAGAGAGAGAGAGAGAGAGAGAGAGAGAGAGAGAGAGAGAGAGAGAGAGAAAGAGAGAGAGGGAGAGGGAAGAAGGGGAAGAAGACTCCCTACTCCTAATCACCCTTACTCCGTCGCTTTACCCTATCGCCCTACTTAAGGTCCCTTGCGCCCCTAGGTGCCCTCCTTTGTTTGCGACCCTTGGGTGGTGAAAGGAGGTGGTGAAAGAAGAAAGTTCAAGGTGGTTGGCTATGGTGGATGGGTGATGGAGGTGGAGGAGGAAGAAGGTGGAAGGTGATTGGCTGTGGTGGATGGGTGATGGAGGTGGAGGAGGAAGAAGGTGGAAGGTGATTGGCTATGGTGGATGGGTGATGGAGGTGGAGGAGGAAGAAGGTGGCGGGTGGTTGGCTATGGCGGATGGGTGGAGGAGATGGTGGAGGAAGAAGGTGGAAGGTGGTTGGCTATGGTGGACGGGTGATGGAGGTGGAGGAGGAAGAAGGTGGAGGGTGGTTGGCTATGGTGGATGGGTGGAGGAGATGGTGGAGGAAGAAGGTAGAAGGTGGTTGGCTATGGTGGACGGGTGAAGGAGATGGTGGAGGAAGAAAGTGAAAGGTGGATGGGTGAGGGAGATGGTAGAGGAAGAAGGTGCAAGGTGGTTGGCTATGGTGGATGGGTGAGGGAGATGGTGGAGGAAGATGGTGCAAGGTGGTTGGCTATGGTGGATGGGTGAAGGAGATGGTGGAGGAAGGAGGTGGAAGGTGGTTGACTATGGTGGATGGGTGAAAGAGATGGTGGAGGAAGAAGGTGCAAGGTGGTTGGCTATGGTGGATGGGTGAGGGAGATGGTGGAGGAAGAAGGTGGAAGGTGGCTGGCTATGGTGGACGGGTGAAGGAGATGGAGGAA
>BFEA01000444.1:114527-129770 GCA_003427395.1 Chara braunii
TAATCATCACCCAAACATCAAGATGATCAAGAACTAAAATTGCGATTTACATCCAAGTGGAAAATTGGAGAGAAAGTGAGAGTTGGGTGAGTAGAATTCACCCAAATGCATGAAATGACAAGGGAAAAAATGGTGATTTACATAGGAGTGAAGATCAAGGCTAATCTAGCACTAATCATCACCCAAACATTAAGATGATCAAAAACTAAAGTTGCGATTTACATCCAAGTGAAAAATTGGAGAGAAAGTGAGATTTGGGTGAGTAGAACTCACCCAAATGCAAGAATACACAAGGAGGAAAGTGGCAATTTACATAGGAGTGAAGATCAAGGCTAATCTAGCACTAATCATCACCCAAACATCAAGATGATCAAGAACTAAAGTTGCGATTTACATCCAAGTAGAAAATTGGAGAGAAAGTGAGAGTTGGGTGAGCCCAAATGCATGAAATGACAAGGGGGAAAGTGGCGATTTACATAGGAGTGAAGATCAAGGCTAATCTGGCACTAATCATCACCCAAACATAAAGATGATGAAGGAGAAGAAGAAAAAGAAGAAGAAGAAGAGGAAGAGAAAGAAGAGGAAGAGGAAGAGGAGGAGGAGGAGGAAGGAGAGGAAGAAGAAGAAGAAGGAGAGGAAGAAGAAGAAGAGGGGGGGGGAAGAAGAAGAGGAAGAGGAAGAGGGGGAAGCAAAAGAGGAAAAGGAAGAAGAGGAGGAGGAGGAGGAGGAGGAAGAAGAAGAGGAAGAGGAAGAAGAAGAAGAAGAAGAAGAAGAAGAAGAAGAAGGACGAGGCCCTCTTCTCCACTCACCTTCTTGGTGTCTTGGGATGGAGTACAAATCTTGATGAAGACCTTCCTCTCCTTGCTCAACCACCCCCTTGGCTATGGCTTCCTCCCCCTTCGAGCCCTTCTCCTCCTTCCTCTCTCACTCCCTCCCAAGTTGCCACAAGCTCCAACCACTATGGCTATGGAGTCCTTCCCTCTAGGAGGGCTAATGAGACTCCCTCTAGCCTTCCTCTCTTCCTCACAGCCTGGGAGCTATGGCAGATCACCTTCCCCACTACCACTAGCCTGTACAGTCCTACACACTAGCTCACAGTCTCCTCTAAACTCCCAAACTGGCAGGGGTTCCCCTCACTTCACTCCAAGTGAGTGTAGTGCTCTCATGGGCACATTTGGGCAGCATGGACACTCCTCTTGCAAATGGGAGTATGGCGGACTGAACTCCCAGCTTATGTAGGCTGAAACCAGCAATCCGGCCAGCCCATGGGCCTCCCCATGTGCCCCATAGAGAACCGAGGTACCCCCATGGCCAATTTTCACCACTAGGCCTCTCCGGCGGCACCTGGGCCTCATTTTGGTCAGGTACATGCACCGAGTGGTTGGTACTAACTTGGACTGCCCCTTGGGCCTCTTTTCTACCTCATGCCACTTGAAAAATGTTGCCCCCTTGAGTCCAAGGCCCAAGGGACAGCCTACTTGAGAGAAAAAGGCCATGTAGACCCTTTTCTCGACTTTTTCTGATTTTTGCCTCCCTTGGGTAGGCTGGAGCATTTTTCCATGGGCGGCATATTTTCAGCCTTGGATCAGGCTGAGATCCAAGGCCAACATTATTCCGAGCTACCCCATGGTGGTCCTTGCTTCAAATTTGAGCCGCTAAGTTCAATTCAATTTTTGGTGCATCTAACTCTCTTTTTGGGCCAAATGCACTGTTATGTCTTTTTCCTTCTTTTGTTTGTTTCCATTTTGGGCTGCCACCTCATTCCGGAGTTAGCCGTTTTGAGCCGGCCCACAAAAAACAGATTTTTCTTCTCCACCATGAGATCTGATCTCAGATCCATGGTCAAAAAGAAAACCGGTCATTCCCCTTTTGCATTTTCTCTCATTTTTGCCTTTTTAATTCAGATATTGTGGAGCAATCCGGCCTACCCTCCCTCATTCTAGGAGGGATGAGGTCATCATTGGGACTTGCCTGTCCCTATTGTAGCAGTCCCAATAGGCCGACACATCCTCCTTCACCTTTTTCTCCCGTTTTGTCTCATTCCCCCTCCATTTTCTCCCCCCTTTTTTTTAATTTTTTTAATTTTGCTATGACAAGTGTCAAGCAGCCGTGCATCCTTTTTCTAGGCCTTAGATCCTCAATCATGGCCAGGTTCATGGCCGGCTGTTGGCCTTTACATCCCGGATTTCAAAAATGACCCTCCCATGCTCCTAGGGAGTTCCACTTTGCCTCCGTTTGTCCAATTTTGAGCCCCCTTTGCTCCGATTTTCTAAGGACAACCTTTTTCTCATGTTAAGCCTCTTGAGGCTCTATTTTCTCATGCCTAGCTAGTCCGAGATATTTCGGACTGCTGGGCGGCCCTCCCAATATCATTATTTTACTTTCCTTTCTCCCCATGACTCTCCCACTTGCCCCCACTAGTGTTAGCACTAGTGGTGCTAATATTTTCCACCGTTTAGATCCTTGATCTCGACAGTGCCGTTTGCTTGCACAATCATTCCTTGTGCTTGCTCATGGTTCACTTGGGACATCTCAAGTCCCCGCCACTTTCCCTCCGCACTAGTTCCGTTTTCTTGCCCCGCCGGCGGTGCCGTCGGTGCGCGTTCCATTTTTCGACTTTTATTATTTGGGCCCACTTGGTCCCCGACAACATCCCGGACGGCGTCCCATTTTTATTTTTGGAAACCCCTTGCCCTCAACAGTCCCAATATCTCTTTCTCGGGGGCCGCGTGTGTGCTGATTTTTTTTTGCCGTGAGATCTCATCTCACGGTTGTCGTTTACCGTCTTCACTTGCCCCATGCCGGAGTCATCGCTTTCTAGCCTTATGGGTTTGTCGTGGCTCATTTTCCCTTAGCCTAGGCATCCTTATGCAGTCCGTTATTTCCCGGACTGCATTCATGGCCATTTTCCTAGTCCCACAGCCCCACAACTCGCCCCATGCTAAAAGAAAATGAAGCGTTTGATTTTCAAGTGCATCCGGTCTCAATATTGGCTGCGGATGCACAAAAAACAAGTGTTTGGCCTCCCCCATGCAGTCCGTTACAACTCGGACTGCAATAGGGGCCGATTCCCTAACCCCAATGCCCCACAACTAGCCCCAAATTGAAAGAAAAAGAAACGGTCAACTCCCAAGTGCATCCGGTCCTCATTTGACTCCCGGTGCACCTAAAACATGTGTTTGGCCTCTCCCATGTAATCCGTTATTTTTTGGTTGCATGGGGCCTTGATTTTTTTTTATTTCATCTGCAAAATCAAGAAAAACCCAAGATACTTTGTAATCGACATATGCTTGAATGAATCTGGTCACAAAAGCACCCCCTAGGTGGCCGTTTTTGGTTGTTAGTGCCCTTTTGACTTTTTCCTTTTTCTTTTCTTTTTCTTTTCTTTATCTTTTCTTTTCTTTTCCTCCACTTGTGGACAGTAAGGACTTGTCAGTCCTCACTGGCTGCAGTCCCAACTGACGGCCAACTCACTCATCCTCTCTCACTTCCTTTTTTTTTTATTATTTTTCTCTCCGTTTTTCTTTTTCTTTTTGCATGCCACATGTCAACTAGTCGTTAAGTCCCTTTTCTAGGTTCCTCCTCTTTGTTTTGGCCCTTCCCATGCCCAAGGGCCAGTCCGTTATTTCTCGGACTGCACTTGTGGCCTTTCCATGACCATGGGAGTCTCCGTTTGCCTCTACCTTTTCCAAACGGTATGACCCCAAATTCTGATTTTCCCCCGGAGGCCTATTTTTCTCATGGAGGCTCTTTTGGCCCCATTTTTTGGAGGGAGATCAATCCGAGATTTTTCGGGTTGCTCCCACGCCTCTACAGCCACGTTTCTTTGCCTTTCTTTTTCCTTTTTGCCTTCCCGCTTGCTCCCACCAGTGTTCATGCTAGTGGTGCTAATATTTTTGGCCGTCAAGATCCTTGATCCTTACGGTACACCTTGCTTTAATCACTTGCACCTCATGGCGCACCATAATTTTTCCTCGGGACTTCACAAGTCTCCGCCAGTTGTCCTGCGCTGGTCCCCGGCACTAGTCCCGCAAGTAGTCCCGCTAGTACTCGCCCCGGGCTAGTCCCCGGCACTAGTCCTGCTAGTAGTCCCGCTTTACTTGCCCCGCGCTAGTCCCTGACACCTTGCCCCGTCGGTGGTCCCCGACATTTTGTCCCGTCGGTGGTCCCCGACACTTTGTCCCACCGGCGGTCCCCAACACTTTGTCCGTCAGTGGTCCCCGACACTTTGTCCCGTCGGTGGTCCCCGACACCTTATCTGCCTCTTGTTCCGCGTGCCGATCTTCCCGGTTGTAGCTCTTTACTTCGCCCATGACCCCTTGGCCGTCTTGACGTCGCATCCCGGTGGCCCACTTGGTCCGAGCCACGTCCTCGCGCGCCGGCACTCCGCTTATTTCTTTCCTTTCAATTCTTTTCTCCCTGTGTCGTGCAACTTGTGACACCACCTTCCCCGACGGTCCTTGTCCCTTTCGGGGGAAATGCCGTCTCTGCTAATTTCTTATGGTCTCTCGCCGCTCGCCGTTCCGCTAGCCTCTCCTTGACCCGGTGGCTCTGGCACCTCCGGGCAACCTCTAAATCTCTAAGTGCCAGTACTAATGCCTTTAGTCCTCTTACCCTTCTCGCCTCCGACTTTCTCTGTCGTGCACAATTCTGCAATATACCACCTCTTACTATACAGGACTTATCTCGGGACCCACCAGTCCCGACAACGTGAGCATCGTCCAGGCCGGAGGACTGCTGACGTGGCACTCCCTGCTGCTGACRTGGCACTGCTCGGCTGCTGACGTGGCACGACTGTCGGCTGAGRTGTCCTGCTCAGCAATGCCGCCCCAGGGGGTACTCGGAGACAGATAGAGAAGAATAGAGGGGGCAACAACATAGGTGGGGGAGGGATGGGTGGGATAAATCGCCCAGATAAGGAGCCACTCATCAAAATGAAAAGTTTGAACTTTGCAAAAAATTCGAGAAAAAAAAAAAATACTCGTTTGCAAGTTCAATAGGTCGTGGGTRGGATAAATCGCCCAGATAAAGAGCCACTAATGCGCAGTAGTCCAGGGATCCACAATGTGATGAAAATGACTGAGATGGGCAATGCAATGTCAGCGCAGCATCAGCAAGCAATGTACATCCCGATACATACRAAATGGCGCAAATGGCACAGCGGAAGATTTCAAAGAGAAGATMTGATYTGATGTGGACTGACCCGACATTCATCACACATCACACATGGGCGAGAGAGGAGGAACCGCAATCATGGATGGAAGGTCCCTCCTTCGTACACACACATGGGGAGAAACCACGGATGAGAGATGGGGGAGGGACAGACGAAAGAGGGAGGAGGCGAGAGAGTAGACCAAGATCGCAGTGACGAAGTCCAAAATAGTCTCTTGCCGAATGTCCAAACAATGTCTGTCTCATAAATGTCGAATCAGATCCTGGGCAGTGCGCCCGTTACAACCCCAGCCTGAATCCCTACTGATACCCTCTCACACTCTCAGATTCGAAGAAGAAGAGATAAGGAGGAGGAAGGAGAGAGAGAGAGAGAGAGAGAGAGAGAGAGAGAGAGAGAGAGAGAGAGAGAGAGAGATGGAGGAGGGAGAGAGGAGGAAGCCCTCCTCGCTATCTCACCTGCAGGTAGCTGTCACCGCACTGACGTCGTCCGTTGCTGTGTGCAGGTACCGCGTGGCGTCCAGCTATKGCGCCGGTAMGCTCGCCGCTCGCAGGTATGGCCTCCGCCACCCTYTACCTCGSCTAAGCTCTACTCCCTACTCCTCTACCTAGCGCAGCATAGCGCACCCTCCAACCAGCAGCGTGTCGCTCAAAAGTGAGCTACTCGAACTGTCGATGCCCAGCTCCTGCCCAGCTATATGTAGTGTTGGGCCGCTGGGCCTACCTGGTACTGTGTGGCCTAAAACAGCCCAGGTGGTATGGATCCCTACCGGACGTCCAGACCTTGCTGCTGCTGCAGCGTGGCGCAAAAGTGCGCCTGGCCTAAAAACGGCCTTCTACCGGTGCACCTGGCCCAAGGCGTTGTCTTGGGTCCGGCAGGACCGAAACGTCGCCAGTTTGGCGCCAAAATGCGCCTGGCCTCGTTTCGGGCCTGCTTCCGGTTGTCCCAGTCCCAAGGTCCAGCCTTGGGGCTGCAAGTCCGACACGGCACCTGAACAGACAAAAATAAGACAGCACACACACAAAAAAAAGGGTAAGTAAACAAAAACCTGCCTACCTACGTGCTGCCTAGGGCCTGGAGGGCCGCCGTGGGCCTTCAGGGCGCGTGCTGGATAGTACGCGRCCTGGGGGCCCCTCAGCAACCGTCGGGCCCCTCAAATGGGGCCCGTGTGCAGGCTCAGYATGCAACACGCTTGCTCCCACTAGTGTTCATGCTAGTGGTGCTAATATTTTTGGCCGTCAAGATCCTTGATCCTGACGGTACACCTTGCTTTAATTACTTGCACCTCATGGCGCGCCATAATTTTTCCTCGGGACTTCACAACTCCCCGCCACTTGTCCTGCGCTGGTCCCCGACACTAGTCCCCCTAGTAGCCCGCTGGTAGTCCCGCTAGTACTCGCCCCGGGCTAGTCCCCGGCACTAGTCCTGCTAGTAGTCCCGCCGGTACTCGCCCCGCGCTAGTCCCTGACACCTTGCCCCACCGGTGGTCCCCGACATTTTGTCCCGTCGGTGGTCCCCGACACTTTGTCCCGCCGGCGGTCCCCGACACTTTGTCTCGTCAGTGGTCCCCGACACTTTGTCCCGTCGGTGGTCCCCGACACCTTATCTGCCTCTTGTTCCSCGTGCCGATCTTCCCGGTTGTGGCTCTGTACTTGGCCCATGACCCCTTGGCCGTCTTGACGTCGCATCCCGGTGGCCCACTTGGCCCGAGCCACGTCCTCGCGCGCCGGCACTCTGCTTATTTCTTTCCTTTCAATTCTTTTCTCCCTGCGTCGTGCAACTTGTGACACCACCTTCCCCGACGGTCCTTCTCCCTTTCGGGGGAAGTGTTGTCTCTGCTAATTTCTTATGGTCTCTCGCCGCTCGCCGTTCCGCTAGCCTCTCCTTGACCCGGTGGCTCTGGCACCTCCGGGCAACCTCTAAATCTCTAAGTGCCAGTACTAATGCCTTTAGTCCTCTTACCCTTCTCGCCTCCGACTTTCTCTGCCGTGCACAATTCTGCAATATACCACTTTTTACTATACAAGACTTATCTCGGGACCTACCGGTCCCGACAACGTGAGCATCGTTCAGGCCGGAGGACTGCTGATGTGGCACTCCCTGCTGCTGACGTGGCACTGCTCGGCTGCTGACGTGGCACGGCTGTCGGCTGAGGTGTCCTGCTCAGCAATGCCGCCCCAGGGGGTACTCGAAGACAGATAGAGAAGAATAGAGGGGGCAACAACATAGGTTGGGGGGGGATGGGTGGGATAAATTGCCCAGATAAGGAGCCACTCATCAAAACGAAAAGTTTGAACTTTGCAAAAAAATCGAGAAAAAAAAAAAAATGCTCGTTTGCAAGTTCAATAGGTCGTGGGTGGGATAAATCGGCCAGATAATGAGCCACTTATCAAAAAGAAAAGTTCGAACTTTGCAAAAATTCAAGAAAAAGACAAAAATACTCGTTTGCAAGTTCAGTAGGCCTCCCAATTCCCCCGGAAGTGCGAAATTACGAATAAGGGAAACAATTTCGAACTTTCAGAATGCAAATGATTGTCCGATAAAATAATTCCAAAAATAAAATATAAAAAATATTCAGAATTACTTAGATGAGAGTACACGCAGTTTGGAAAATGGTAACTGCAAGACGGATTTCCCGTACCGTTTAAAAAAAAAAAAAGAATTTCGGAAATTAAAAAAATGTTTCGGATTTCAAAATAACGGGAAATTGCAAAAGGAAATCTAAATTTTCGAAAGAAAGATATTTCGGATTTCCAACAACGAAATTTCGAATTTTCAGAAGAGAAATGAAAACGGAAATTTCAGGTGTTGCTCTATTGCGATTTTCCACAACTGAAATAACGGGAAAACAAAATCCAAGAAAAGAAAAAAATTTCGATTTTCGGCTAATACGGCAAAATCGCGATTTTGGGGGCTAATTAGTGTGCTCTAATCAATCAATCAATCAATCAAGACTAATCAACTATTTAGTCCCCGCACAGGTGTCAGATCAGGTTGTCCTGATTCACGTGCGGTGTTCCGATACCAACTGTTACATGCCCAGTTGGGCAATGTATGTATAACCAAGGATCCGCAATGTGATAAAAAGGACTTAATGGACAATGCGGTGTTAGTGGAATCCCAACAAGTAATGTACATCCTGATACATGCAAAATGGCACCTTGTACCGCAGTGGAAGACTTAGATATAAGCCCTGACCTGACCAGGACTGACCTCTCTCACGCAGTACAAGACAACGCAGCGGAATGCTAGAATACCAATGACTAGCCCAATCAATGTCGCAATCTAAACCAAACATACATCATCCTCATCACAAGGTGTGAAGGGGGCCTGGCGCTACACACAGGAAGAATGCGCCAGGTCCAGACCGTACCCAGACGAAGACGAGGGGGTCGGACGAAGAAGAGGGGGATAATCCCTCGTCAAATGTTTGAAGCCCAATGTCGAGTCTGGATCCAAATGTCACCAATCCCTCTCTCTCATAGTCTGCTGATGCAGTGAAGTCAGGTAGCGAGAGGGTGAGGGGGAGATGGTGGACTGAGAAGAGGAAGAAGAAGAATAACTCTCTCTCTCTCTCTCTCATGTGCCAGGTACGAATCTGTGAAGATGGCGCTGTGCTTCAGGTACCTCGACAACGAGCTGGAGCTATGGCGCTGCAGGTAAGTCTCCCTGGCCTCCGCCTAATCTCTATCTTTCCCCAATGCTACTCTAGCTCCTTATAGCGCCCAGCGCTGAAGACTACTGCTAACGGTACTACTACTACAGCAGCGCTCCTCCAGAGTGAAGCTGCCGAATCCTGAAGACTACCTCCTGCCTCCTGAACTGCACGTGAAGTGCCTGGGAAGTCCCTATGAGCTACTTGCAGCATGCAGGGCGGGCCAGTCTTATATAGTGCTGGCCCGTCCAAGAGGCTGCTCTTGCCAATGCCAAAACGTGCAAGACCCTGGTGTTGAAGCTCAAACAAAGGTTGTCTTGAAAACAGGCCCAAAATGGCCTGTGCTAAAACCCTGGTTTGGTGCCTAAGTTTCAGGGCAGGTCGATCTTATGAGGGCCTGAAAATGGCCCTCCGTTTCAGGCTGGCTGAAACGACACAAGGCCTGTAGGCCGTTGTTTTCAGGCTTTCAGGCTGAAACGACACAGGGCCTTGTTTTCAGGCTTTTAGGCTGAAAACGACACAGGGTCTGTAGGCCCTTGTTTTCAGGCTTTTAGGCTGAAATTAACACAGGGCATGAAAATGGCCCTCGTTTCAAGAGTAGCATGTTGCAGGCGCAGCATGTAACACCCCCCCCTCCTTATGAAGTGAAGCCAAGTCGAGGGCAAAGCTGACGATATGAAGGTGGAACCTGGACGCGGGTGCGGTGTGGAGCCGAAGATACCGGCGCGCCTTGCATCTTGCGTTCGTAGCGTGCGAGAACATCTGGAGTTGTTGCTTGGAGTCCCGCACGGGTCAACCAACAGTCAACTTTGTGGGTGCAGTACGCAAAGTGTACCAAGTATTCGGTCGGCCTGTTGCCGTAGTTGTGGTAAATGAAGTTTTTCGGCGGCACGGCACCGGCCTCAAGAATGATCTCGTGAGAGATCGGCCGATCAAGCACCACACCGGTAGGTGACTCCAAGATGTCGGTGAACTCGTCAAGCAACCGCACCACACGGGGGTCCGAAGACAAGTCTGTGGGGGAAGAATCGGCTACCGCGACGGTCTGTACGAAACATAGGGATATCTCGTCGGGCTGCTCGTAAGCGCAAATAGCCCGGAACGACTTGGCCATCACCACTTGGCACTGAATCGAAGGGTGCGGAAGAGGAATAGTACACGACACTTCGACGCCGAAGGCGTCCTGAACGGTAAGAGTCCGCTGGATGAAGTTGACAGTGTGATCCGACTTGCAAGCCGAGGCATTTCCAAAATAATGTTGAAGTCCGTGTTCAAAATGTTGAACGTCACCGGTTCGCATGCGTGAAGTGCGAAATACACTGGTACGGCCTCGATGTAGTGGTCGATAAGTTGTTGCGTCCTTCCGTCCGCGAACTTGATCGTCGTCGGGTTTGTCTTCCTCCAAACTTGTGCGCCAAGGCCAACCCTTTGCATAAAGGCTTGGGTCATGAAATTGCGAGACACGCCGCTATGCAGCAAAGCGTTGCAAGATGCTTGCCCAACTTGGATGCGGACGTAGAGGAGTGGTGCGTTGTTGTCATCGTACCGCTGCTTGCGAAACTCGGAGAGAATGTTAACAACAGTCGTATTTTTCATCACCACTTCAGGACACCCTTCACCACTTCTGGATGCAGCCTGCCTAAACAAATGGTTTTATGGGTCTTCGGAACTTTCACCACTTCAGGACCATTCAGGTCTGAAAATCCTGAATGGTCCTGAAGTGGTGAAAGCTCCGAAGATCCTGAAAACCACCTGTTTAGTCAGCTGCACCCTCAAGTGGTGAAGGGTTGTTTTCATGGTCTTCGGGCCTTTCACCTCTTCAGGACCATTCAGGACTTTCAGACTGCCCCAAACCCTCACTTGACCACTTCAGGACACCCTTCACCACTTCAGGATGCAGCCTACCTAAACAGGTGGTTTTCAGGGTCTTCAGACCTTTCACCACTTCAGGACCATTCAGGATTTTCAGACTGCCCAAAACTCTCACTTCAGAATTTTCATTCCTGAATTTTCAGTTCCCGATAACCGCTTGTGGAAACTCGCGGGCCACCTTGGTAACATACACAAGGATGTCCCCCACCGCGACTTCGTCATGCGTCGGCGAAGTTGGTGGTGCATTGAAGGATAGATACGTGTGAAGATGAGCGCATAATGTTGCGCATTGTGGTCCCGACAAGCGGCTCGTGGTCGGGAGAGGAAGCCATGCGAAATCCTCCGACGTGAGCGGGTCCAAGACCTCTATGTTAAACTCGCGCGCCAAATCCCATGAAGAACCACTTGAAGACGATAAGTCGCCGCGACCCTACGGAGAAGATATCACACACATGTCTTGTCCTTGAGCATGAGTACCCAACGTAGCAACGAGCCGGGTAACATATTCCTCATAAGAATATAGAAGAGGACTATCGATTTCCGCATGTACCTCAGAACGAAGGGCGGTCACCCGCTAAGAAATGTCATAACTGTCAGAAAAACACAGAAAAAGACGTAGGGAAAGTCTACCACAAACATAGAAAAAACGCAAAGAAAGCCTACCACTAGTCCCCCACTAGCCCCCCACATACACCTCCAGGGCCAGTGGGTGAGGGGGAAAGGGGTCAGAGAAGTCCTGGGTGGGTTTCAACTGTTCCCTGGGATCCACTTTTATCCATCCCTTGAAGTGAAGATGATAGTCTCTATCCCTTCCCCTTTCTCCTTCCTCTCCGTGTCTGTCATTCTGCGGCTGGTCCAGTCTGTCTCTTGTCCAGCTTACCCTCGCGACCTAGCCCTCCCTCCTCCCCCCCAGCCAGTCCACACAAAACCGGGAGATAATTTTATCGATGCCCGTCTTGCTGTGCACCTGCCTTAGGTTTTCCTTTACATTCTGCCATTGTGCCATAATCTCGTGCTGGAAAAGTAGTCGTATCTTCACTGTGACTTCCCCCTCTTCCACCCTGGCCCCCTCCACTTCCATGATGCACCTCCAGCATATGGTCCAGAGAAAAGTACGTCTAACCAGGGAGTACATATTTGCTGCAAAGGCATTGTCCCGGAGCTGGGGACAGTGCCCCAGCAAGATTGCCCTCCAGTCCCAAGTCCATGATAAACCTGGAACCATATGCCGCCAGATCCTGTCCCACCATCGCCATAATAAGACGGCAGCCGCGCATTGCAGGAAAATGTGCTCAATCGTCTCGGGTAGCCTTTTTTCGGGGAAATTTTGGCGGCATCTCCGGCACCAGGGGAGCGCCCTTCCTTGTTGTTCAAGGTGCGTGTGATCAACCAGCCAATCGTTGGTTGGCAGGCATCGATGGGCGATTTGCCATTGGAGAGCGGAGATTTTTGCCGGCCTTTTCTGATGCTCCTTGAACCATTGGATTGGTTTAAGCGTGCTTCTGTTTATATTGAGGTGGCGCTGCCATCTGTCCTCAACCACGTCTCGCAACCCACGCTGAGGTTTGAGCATTCGATAGACCGACTTTGTTTTAAGAGCAGCCAAAGGCACCGTTGTCGAGACTGGTGAGTCCCGAACGATTTCCCGTCACTCAAGAGACTGCATATGACCGATTTGTGCACGGCGGAGAAAACCGGAGGCAGGAATGCTGGAAAGTTCGGAAGCATGAGCACAAACGGTAGGAGGAGGGAGGCTGCCCAAGGTTGTCAGGACCACCACACTAGAGAGAAACTGTCTAGGCAGGGGAAGATAGAGGACTGGGGGAGAGAATGACAAAGGCAACCCCCTTCCCCGAGAACGGAGGAGGGACGCTGGAAAATTAGTATTAGCATGAGGAGAAAGCGGCTACATAGAGCACAAGGCGTGGGTGCAACACGACGGTGAAGGGACCAAGGAGACTGCAGGATAAGTGGGAGCCGGCACCCGGAAGGGAACGGCGCGCGAGACACGAGAGGGATAGGGAGCAGAGATCGCCGCAAGAAGGGAGGACGTCAAAGGAACCAAGAAAAGATGTGGCACCGGGAGGGCAAAGTGTCGGGGGCCACAGGGTACCAAGAAAAGAAGTGGAGCCGGCAGGACAAAGTGTCAGGAACCACGTAGGACCAGGCAAAAATTATGGTACTACAGCGGGACTAGCGACGAGGACCGCGGGGGACTAAGTAGATGAGTATGGGCCGGCGGGACCATCGACAGGACGAGACAGGTACCAGCGGGACCAGCGCTAGGAGCTGTCAGCGGAACTAGGGACATCTGAGCAAGAGGGGACGCGTGACGATCCAAAGGGAGACAGGCCGCCGTCCGGGACGGCAGCAGGAAAAGAGAATGGACTAGGAAAATAATAAGAAAATGAGGAGTCGAACGCCAACGGAAAAAATGTCGCCGGAACGGAAGAGGCAGGCGCGACACGGGAAGAGACGGGGAGAACCTGGGAAGTACCAGGAGAAACCAGATTAAAACATGCTAACGGTAAAAATAAAATGCCAAGGGGACGGCACCTGCAGGCGGCACCGGCCGGACCGGGGAGACTGGATGAAAACGTTAAGTGCTGCCGCGGCAAGCGCCGGCGGGAGGTGCCGAGGGGAAAGATGGAATCGCAACGGTAAGGGGAGCCGGTCAGCAGTCCAGGCTATCCCAGACCAGCCAGGCCAAGAAAGACGGAGTTCCGAGGGCTCCACGTGGAGGAAAGGCTGGCCGGAGGAAATCGGAGTAAGGGGGGGTCTCGAACTGGAAGCGACAGTAGCAAAAAGGAGCCTCCTTGGGCCTTGGAGGCGCCATTACTGCAGTCCGAGGTGCAACGGCCATGCGCCGGCTGCAAAATCAGACCTTGGGTAGGGTCCAACAGCTAGAAAGAAGAGAAATAGTTGTTGGACACTTGGCCCAACAGTAATAAAAGAGAAAGGGGAGGAAAAAAGGGAGAGAAAAGGGGGAGAGTGAGACAAAGGAGGAGGAATGGGTGGAGGAAAAAGTGCCGCCAGGTTGGGACTGCAGCGGTAGGGATTGGCAGGTCTCAATGATAACTTCATCCTTCCTAAATCCTAGGCATGCAGTCCGGATTGCAGAGATAAGGCCCTTGGGGCATTATCTCTGCAATATCTGAATTTAAGCAACAAAAATAAGGAAAAATGTTGATGAGAGTTGGCCGGCTCTTTTTTTGGGCCATAAATCCTTGTGTAGGAGGAGATCTAGCCGCTTTTTGTAAACTGACATAAAACGGCTAGCTCCGGAATGAGTTGGCAGCAAGAGGGAGGGAAAACGATGAGAGGAGCAAGACAAAACTGCGTATTTGGCCTAAGGACTGGGCCAGATACATCAAAAAGAGGTGAAAATTGAAGTAAAGGCTCAAATTTAGGGCAAGGGGAGCTTGGGAGTAACTCGGAATGATGAGAACCATGGATTTCAGCCAGATCCAAGGCTGAGATTGGAGCCGCCACTTGAAAAAGTGCAACGGCCTACCCAAAAGAGGCCTAGACCAGGAAAAAGACAAAAATTGGACCTTTAGGCCTTGAAAAATTGAAAAACGCAGCAATTTTGGTAACGGTACCCCAAAAGGCAACCCTTTTCAAATAGAAAAGAGGCCGGGGTAGGCCAAGGGGTAGTCCGAGAAGGTACTGGCCTCTCCGACTGCATGTACCTGGCGGAAATGAGGCCCAGGTACCTCCTGGTAGGCCAAAACCGGAAATTTGGCCCTTGGGGTATCTCGCACCACCTAGAGGCACTTGGAGGAGCCTAGAGGTTGGGCGGTGCACCTGTTCCAGCCTACATAAACTTGAGGTGTAGGCCGCCACTCTCATTTGAGCATGAGAGGTACCCATGCTGCCCAAATGAGTCCAGGAGGGAGTCCGAGTGGGAGAGAAGCAAGGGAGTGGGGGTTGGAGCTAGCCTGTAGCCTCTATGGTGGTAGGACTGAGGAAGGAGATCTAGGGGCTGGGAGGGAGCAAGGAGAGTGATCCGCCATAACCCTCAGGCTGTGAGGTAGGAGGGCAGGCTGATACAGGGGTCCCCTTAGCCCTCTTAGAGGGAAGGACACCGCAGCCTTAGAGCTAGGAGCCTGCCATAGCTAAAAAGGAGGAGTGAGGGAAGGAGGAGAGGACTTGGGAGGGAGGAGAAGCCACACTCAGGGGGCTAGAACCAAGCATTGGGGCTCCACTGCCTAAAGATCAGCAAGAGGTGAGTGAAAAGGAGGGAGACCTCCTTCTTCCTCCTCTAACCCTTCTCATTCTTCTTCTCCTTTTTCTCTCCTCTCTTCTTCTCCCTCTTCTTCTCCCTCTTCTTCTTCTTCTTCTTCTTCTTCTTCCCCCTCTTCTTCTTCCTTTTCTTTTCTTTCGTTCTCTCCCTCTCCTCCATCCTCCTCCTTCTTGTCCAAAATGCCATTTTTGCTGATCTCGGAGGGTGTACATGTTGCGATTCACTTTGTGATACTTCCGTGATGTTTCCCCTTGAGTAGATGCTATCAATCTTGAGTTTTCACTGTCTTGGGTGCTTGTA
>BFEA01000444.1:134545-157030 GCA_003427395.1 Chara braunii
CAACCTCCGCCTCCCTCCTTCACCTACACCCATCCACCATAGCCGTGCACCCTCAACCTCCGTCCTCCTCCCCCACCTACACCCGTCCGCCATAGTCATGCACCTTCAACCTCCACCGCCCTCCTTCGCCTACACCGTCCACCATAGCCGGGCGCCCCCAACCCTTCTTCCTCCTCCATCACCAATGCTCGTCAGCCATAGCCGAGCACCCCCAACCCTTCTTCCTACTCCATCTCCCACGCCCGTCTACCATAACCAGGCATCCCCAACCCTTCTTCCTCCTCCATCACCCACGCCTGTCCACCATAGCCAACCACCCCCAACCCTTCTTCCTCCTCCATCACCAACACCCGACCTCCATAGCCGACCACCCCCAACCCTCCTTCCTCCTTTATCACCCACACCCGTCCACCATAGCCGCCCACCCCCAACCATCCTTCCTCCTCCATCTCCCACGCCCGTCTACCATAACCAGGCATCCCCAGCCCTTCTTCCTCCTCCATCACCCACGCCCGTCCACCATAGCCAACCACCCCCAACCCTTCTTCCTCCTCCATCACCAATACCCGACCTCCATAGCCGACCACCCCCAACCATCCTTCCTCCTCCATCACCCACACCCGTCCGCCATAGCCGACCACCCCTAACCCTCCTTCCTCCTCCATCACCCACACCCGTCCACCATAGCCAACCACCCCCAACCCTTCTTCCTCCTCCATCACCCACGCCCATCCACCATAGCCAACCGCCCCCAACCCGTCTTCCTCCTCCATCACCCACACCCGTCCACCATAGCCAACCACCTACAACCCTTCTTCCTCCTCCATCACCCACACCCGTCCGCCATAGCCGCCCACCCCCAACCATCCTTCCTCCTCCATCACCCACATCCGTCCGCCATAGCCAACAACCTCCAACCCTTCTCCCTCCTCCATCACCCACACCCGTCCGCCATAGCCGACCACCTTCAGCCCTTCTCCCTCCTCCATCACCCACACCCGTCCGCCATAGCCAACCATCCCCAACCCTTCTTCCTCCTCCATCTCCCGCACCCGTCCACCATAGCCGACCACCTCCAACCCTTCTTCCTCCATCACCCACACCCGTCCACCATAGCCGACCACCCCCATCCCTTCTTCCTCCTCCATCACCCACACCCGTCCATTATAGCCAACCACCCCCAACCCTTCTTCCTCCTCCATCACCCACACCCGTCCACCATAGCCAACCACCACCCTCACCCGCGCCCGTCCACCCGAAAGTCCTAGGGGGTCGCAAGGGGAAATGCACGGGACCTCGGATAGGATCGGTTAGGATAAGTCAATAAGCAAGGTCAATTAGAATGAGAAGCTTTTTGTCTCTCTCTCTCTCTCTCTCTCTCTCTCTCTCTCTCTCTCTCTCTCTCTCTCTCTCTCTCTCTCTCTCTCTCTCTCTCTCTCTCTCTCNTCTCTCTCTCTCTCTCTCTCTCTCTCTCTCTCTCTCTCTCTCTCTCTCTCTCTCTCTCTCTCTCTCTCTCTCTCTCTCTCTCTCTTCCCCTCTCCCTCTCCCTCCGTCTTCCTCCATTCCTTCAACGCTCTTTAACCCTTAACCCTTCCGTCACCCCTTCCCCTCCATGGCATGTGACTGACCTCTACCCTCACCTGTTACATTGTTAGGGAACGAACGGAAAGGGACTTGGTCCTCACTTGGTGGAAAGCGAGGGCAAGGGAAGGGCTGTCGGTCCCTTGTGCCACCAAGAAACGAAGGATACGAGACTATTGAGAACATTTGTGAAAGCGAAGAGGAGTGCTGTTTTTTGACGAGGTCAGTTTGAGTCAACCATCCTCCCGGACTGCATGACTAAGGGACTGCATGGCTTGCTGGTGGGAAAGGCAAGGGAACTTATAAGGGGAATTTGGAAAGTAAAAGGGGCTTAGGATTGCGGGAAGGGCGATGTGTTGACCCCAGTGGGGATTGTACTTGGTCATTTGTTTGTGTGGTCTTGCGCAGGTGAGTAGTCAGGGATGATTTGGACGGGACTGGATCCACTGTTGAGGAGTAGGGTGGGAGAATTGGCTAAGGGAAGGACTTGGGCCTCGCATAAGCTGTGGATGCGGGACGGGTTGTATGGTCGGATGGTCGGATGGTCGGATGCTTGGATGAATGATAGATGCCTGGATGTGGTTGCGTGATGGTTGAATGCAATGACTCTCTCATGAATGCAATGCAAGCYTGGAAGGACTARGGGCTGCCTGGGATAGGTGGATRTGATGCTAGTGGCTYCCGCAAAAAAAATATAGCGGCTAGGRGTCCGGGCGACGCCGCCTCAAGGATGYTGYMGGGGCTGTCCTGAGCCACTAGACTTAGTGAAAAGGTGTGTGGCCCAATGGATGACGCTTGGCCTGCGCACGGTAAGAAGACAAACTCTCAAGGAACTCCCTGGACTGTCTGAGTATTGGAAAGAGCGATTGCCTGGTCAGACTTAAATGAATCAAGAAAATGCCACGAGTGCCAAAGAGCTACCATCTTGACGCGAGAGTGGAGCTACATCCCCCAATATAAAGCCCTCTCGCAGAATAGCCCACCCCCGTCCATCTCGAAGCACTAGGTGGGGGTGCCCCTGGGACGAACGACCCGCGCCCTGAGCGTGAGCGTGGGCAGGTCGAGCCAAATGGGACCCGCAGTGGGGTCGACCGAGGCTCGAAAGTCCTTCAGGGTACGGCCCCTACAAAAATGGTGGAGGTGCCGGGTAATGGGTTAAACTGACCCATACGGTCTCGAGGGGGCGCCGGACGCATGACCGAGAACACAAACATAAAGATGAGGAATATGGACTTGTGTATGCTCTATCCCTTGAGAGAATTAGATTTGAGGGTGGCTGGGCGCATGGCAAGGCCAGGCCTGGGGGAAGAACATGCATGTTTGCACTTTTACTCAACCATCTCCTTTGGAGATGACTCTAGTCCTCCTTCCCTTGGACTGATGTTCGTCAGGCCAGGGAAGCCTTGGGCAAGCCGCGGGTCGACCCTTCCTCTTCGTGCGAAAGAAGGGCTCCGATTACCTGGCAGGCGGTTGGGATGCCGGGCTAGTCCGGATTCCAATGAAAATCTCGCAGCGGAGCGATCCGACCGACCTGGGTGCCTTCTCTCCTCTTCAGAGCCCAGCGGGCTCCGTGCACCACACTTAAATGCTTGAAGGAACCTCATATGAACACAAACGGTAATCGAGAAGGAACAATCCTTCCCTATGAACGGACACACAAGCGAAGATAAGGGAATGAAAGGAGTTGCTAGACTCCAAGAAAACTAGCTCACCTTTGAAGATGCTCACAAAAAGGAACCAGGCACTATGTATGGAATTTAGGGGTGAGTGGCACACACTGTCCTGAGAGAAAATTGGTAAGCGGTGGGTAGGAAGCGCTGGGTGCACCAAGGGAAAGGCACTTGTTCTATGTGTGTCCCACTTGGGACTTGTGATTGCATGACTGGGATTTCGAGCGTCCTGCCATCTGGAAGGAAAGGAGGGGTCTGTACCGGCCACTGCTGGTTGCCAAAAATCGTTCTCTTTGCACGCTGCCGTTTGTTCGTATGTGGGGGTCAGGCCACCGAACTGTTTAACGGGAGTTTGTCACGTCGAGTGCTTATTAGCATTCTCGTCCGCGCGGTGACGGACTTCGGATCGATTGATCTGCCGGGCGGGGTGTGAAACGTTCCTCAGGCGGGGCCTAGCCTGTGGACTGGTGGAGGGAGCACCACTGCATGGGGGCAAAGACGGAGCCTGGGAGGTGATCAGTAGCTTCTCGTAGCCGGGTCTGGGGAGGCTGTTTCTTATCGGACCAATGGAAGTGAATGCCTGGACGGCTGGCTCCAATGGCCTACCGAGATGTGCGGGGTGATTCCCGAGATTAACGGTGGGCACACGAGCGGCAAGTCGGGATGGGGTATTCTGGGTAAGGAGGAAAGGGCGAATGCCTTGCCGAGACCTGGGTACCGCGCTCGCGACGGTTGAGCTGTGCTTGAGGTATGGGATAAAACCCTGCCGACAGTAACAGTGGAGAGACCATTTCCGGGGAAAAGGTCGGTGAGGAGATGACCGACCTGTGTGCGACGTTTGCCTGAGTTTTGCTTTTTGTGCCACCCTCTGTAAAGTTGCCTGATGAATGTTGGAGGGGGACCAAGCTTCTAAGTCTATTCTCACCCCCAAGTCTAAGTCCGCACGAGCGAGAGAACATGAGGAAGAGGTTGGACAGGAGTCGGAAGGAAATGAAGCCAAGAAAAAGGAATGTCGGCTGAGGATGGTTGATTGAAGGTATGGCTGGGCAGCGATCTCTGGGGAAACGGGTAGGAAATGCTAGGAAGACCCGGGTGAGGGGTCTGAAAATCATTCTCATCTAGGAGGAAGGCAATTTGACCACGAGGGGCCGTGTGGTGCTCTTATGTGGAAATAGGATAGGTGTCGGAAAAACAAGATGGCGCGATGGTTGTCACCCCTTGTTTACTATAGCAGTCCGGAAATGCCCATAAACGTAAGGGAAGGGGTATCTGTTGTTCTCCCGGAAGAAGGAACGTGGACGGACCTAGAGCCACCCTATGAAACCGTGATGCTGGACGAGAAGGACGCGTTCCTCTGGATAGAGACGATCTGGACCAAGGTTAGCCTGACGAGGCTCTCACCAAGTCTGATGGACTTAGAGTTCCGGGGAACAGTGGAGGCTCGAGGATGGGTCTACGTATCTCACGAAATGGAAAATGCAATGGTAGTGGGACTAGTATTGGGCACGACACCAGATCAGTTGTTTAAGCAAGTGGAACGGGAGGTGATATGGGCGGCGTGTCAGCGGGCGGAAATGGAAATGGAAAAGATGGAAGTGTAAGTGGAACTCGGGGACAGGAAGAATATGAGGCGCCCTCTTAGGATGATGAGATGTGTGCTACCCCCGTTTCTGGTGGATGCAGTCTTTGGGACCAGGGATAGACTGGAACGGATATGCCGATCGATGACGTACCTGAGGCTGTACCGATGTGCTAGACAGGACTTCTTTAGACTGTCGGTGGAAGCGGGGCCGTTTGAGGGAAACTGGGTGGAAGAGTTAGCTGAGGTATTAAAACTCCTCAGCGTGGACGAAATCTTTGTTCCCAGTCCGGTGCATTGGCGGATAGTTTACCGAAACGTGGCTGCAGGGGAAACCTTCTTGGAAAGGGTGAAAGAGTTGTTCTTGGACGAGGAGGAGGGTTTCAGTGATGAGGAGGACGGGGACGAGGTAGAGGACTGGGACTTTTGAAAGGGATGGAGGAACTTATCTGGAAAACGCGTTGTCGACTATGTGCAGGTAGGAAGCGATGGCCCGGGAACTCAAGCTATGGGACTGCACGTGGGAACCTAAACGAATCGGGAGGGGAGTAGAGATGTCTCTACCACCAAGTAATGAGTGGAAGGGGAGTACATGTGACTCGCGGGGGTATGAAATCGTGTCGGAACTGTCATACCTATGGATAGAACGTGTTTGGAACCCGTTGAGGGAGGAGGAAGGATGGGAGGAAATTGCGGAAGGTAGGGTGGAATCGGTTGGAATGATCGTTCTCTCCGAACAAGGTTGGCACCTGTTCTGCACGACGCTCGCAGCAGGACAGGACCCGATGTGGCTCCTAGGGGACGCCGAGGCAAGGGCTCGGCAGGCGGGGGAAAAGTTTGCCAACAAGGGTTGGGATACGGTCAGCAACAGAGTCGTAATGGGAGGATGGAAGGAGGTCAAACCGCCTGGCGCCCGAACCAAGACCTGGGTGCCGGAGTTTGTGGCGGATTGGTTTGGGGGTCTTGATCACGTAACAGAGGTAGCCGACACGATGGAACGGATACATGTGGACTGCGCATGGTTGGCGGAGGAATTCTATAGAACGTCCCTGAAATTCGGACCCTTCCATGGCGACAGAGCCCGGGTGGTTCTTATCATTTTGGACATCGAAAGGAATGACCGGCAGGAAGTGGCCCCGGAAACTAGGGAGGCCATAATCCGCCGCGAGGTAGCAGAAACACCTTGTTATGTGGATGATGTGTTTAATCTGTTCGAAGTATTGTGGTTCGACTGGGGTGGGAAAGCCGAAGGGCCGGGCAAATATGGGAAAAATTGCTAAGACAAGGGACTGGGATGTCTGGTCATTGTAGGGATTCGTTGCGGGTCGTGAGCTAGGAGATCAAGGACGAGTGCGCGATGGCGCGAAGAAGGACGTTTCTTGAGGAACGCCCCCTGGGCATTGAACCGCCTAGGGAAGTACCGGGTGGGATAGAGGTTAGTTTGTCGGCGGCAAGTGAAGGCTGGCACCAGGTGGCAGATTAGGTCGGGGTCAAGCTTGCGGAAAACGCGGTTTACTTGGTGACGAAAGTTGAGTGGCGTCCGGATGAGAATGGGGAATGGAACCCGGACCCGAGGGGGCATGTGCATGCGGAAGGATGGTTGTATGTGCCGGAAGATGGAGGGAGGGAGTTCGGAATCCGGCTGGCATAAGGGAGAGAACTGTTGAGCATGTTTGAAGGGGCATGGCAGTCAGTATGGCAAGCGGGATTTGAGTTCGCGGATCCGGGATTTGACGATGTAAGAGCGGATCTTAGGGTAACCATGGTCGGGAATTTCGAGTTGCCCAGCGAAAACGTAAGGATGAGGCTGCCGCCTTTCTTGCAGGAAAAGATGGGCGGTCTGGAACTTGTCAGGCAGGCGGTAGCCGACCTCGCAAATTTGACATACGAGGATGCGATGGTACATCGGGAGTACTACCGGGCCTTCTTAGAAATGGGGCCGTTTAGCGGTGAACAAAAGTATGAAGTATTGCGTATCCTGCGCGCGGTGTTTGGCACTAGACCAAGGGCCCCGGTCGTGGGTAGTGAAGTCCTGTGGGGTGTCATCCGGCGGGAAATAAGTCTAGGGATGGTGTACGTAGATGATATGTACCGGTTGTATGAGCCAATGGAAGTAAGGACAGGTCGATAATAGGATCGAAGAAAGGGAAAGGAATAGAAGGAGAGAAGAAGCCCCAGGCTAGGGATCGGGGAGTTGTTCGAGCAGAAAACTGAAGACCAAATGGAATAAGTAAACCCGCGTGCTGTTTAAAACTGTGCAAGGGACTTTTCAGTCGGAAATGGCGATGAGACGCGCCCGTATGCCGCGACGACCTATGCACCCGCGGCCACCCACGGAAAACGGAGGTGGATGGGAGGTGTCGCTCCCAGCAGGCTACATGATTAGGACTGGATACCGAATGGAGAGTCGTGACCCTGGGAAGAGGTCAGGCGTTCATGATGGTGGAATGTTTGTGGGACGGTATGAGGATTAACAGGGGACCGAGGGACGATCTGTACACCGACCTTAGGGTGACGGGAACCGTATACCTGCCAGAGCTCGAGTGACACATGTTGGGGACGGAGTTGGCACTAGGGTATGGGTTGTTGCCAATCTTCCAGAGGGCTACCAGGGTACTAAATCGGGTAGGCCAGGAAGTGCGAGGGAGAAGAAACGTGGGATTAAGAACTCGAGTGGAGGTCGGAGGGTGGCGAGAGTTTAAGGCCCCAATGACCAGGTTGAGGTGTCGAGTACCTCGTTTTATGGTGGACTTGGTATTCGGTAGCCTCAAGAGAGCTAGGGACCTGGTGGACTCGACCTTGGTCTGGATCCACCTCTTCCGGCCACAAACAACGCGCATGTTCTACGATGTGTCGGTCAGACATGGGCCGTTCTGGGGGAATCAGGCCTGAGAACTACTCGAATTACTCGAGATCTTGATATTCGGATTGCCCCACCTGTCGTTTGAAGAATATGAGCCAATAATTATCAGGGAAATAGAGATGGGAGAAAACTACCTTGCTGGGCTGGCTGACCTGTTCGAGGAACCGGATGAGCAGGATAGGCCTGAGGGACCAGCGTGAGAAAACGCACCACGAAGAGGTAGGGAAAATAAAGGATGGGTACTAAGATAAGTAGGCAACCGTCACCAAAAGAGGGGCAGTGGTTGGAGTTCCGACCGACCCAATGATGTGGCAGGGAGGAACTAGGAAGACCACCCGCTCCAAAAATTCTGGGGCACCTGGATGCCGATAAGCCGAAAGGGCCATTCCCGATAGAAAAGCCACTAAGCTCAGGCACCGCCCTAAGAATCAAAGCGCGGCTGTAATGAAATTCCGAGCGGCGGCGGCAAGATCTCTGGTAGAAGAAAACCTGAAGGACGCCCCGGAGAGAAAAGTCAGAAGAGTCGTACCGACTAACGTAAGACGCAGAAAAAGCATGGGAATAAGCGGGTTTTAGGGCCGGGGCTAGGGCAGTTATGAACAACCGACCATTTTTCGCAAAAAAAATTTTTATGTGCAGGCTAGGTAAAGGAATAAGCGATGGAGGAAGAAATCGAGGATCAGCAGGGCAAAGGGAGTCAGGGTACGAAAGGGGATGGGGAACGAAACGAGGGATCAGCGAGGGACCGAGAGTCAGCCAAACCGGAGGGAACCCGAGAAGACGGGAAGGATTTCTCAACAGGAGAAAGCTCGGGGAAAGCTGGGGGTAGAAAAAGGGGATCTCAGGAAAATAGGGAAGAGGGAAACGAGATGAGAGCGAGCCCTCAGAGCTCAGCGGGAGTCACCCCCAAAAAGACGAAGGTCTTGGACACCCGCCGTAAGCTGGCAGAAATAGAAAAGCGTACTGTAGAATTTAAAGCAAGACTTATTGAGCAGATGATGGCTGGAGACGAGGAGGATCTCCAGGGCTTGGGATCAGGGGAAGGACGCAGGGCCAGTCAGGACGAGGTCAGGTATGAAGGGAAGGATAACAATCATAGGGAAACGCCTAGTAAGAAGGGGAAGGACAAGGATGACCCCCCGGCGAAAGGAGCAGAAAACGCTATGACCCCACCCGCCATCGACAGCGGCACTAGCAGACTACCCGCCACGCCGAAAGTAACAGGGACGTGTGACGGACTCTGGAGCCTTAGGGAAAGAGTGCTAGGATGGTTTGACCCAGAAGGAACGCCGAAAACCAGGGAGAAGTAGAGGGAAAGTAAGGAAGGGGAAGGGACCAGTGTAGTCGAAGAAGCAGGTGCCTCCGAAGATGGCCTCAAGAAGGTAGTCGCCACCCTCACCAAGACACTAAACAAGAACCAGGGGTATCTCGCAGATGCAAAGAAGAAACTCACGTTCGATGGGGCCAACATTACGGAGTTTCTAATAGATTATGAGAACCTAGCAGCCTTACTGAAGTGGACGGAAGAGGAAAAAATGGAGCACCTAGGGCAGCACGTGTCGCTAAGCTTGGGAAGGGACATTATAGCCATCGTCGCCTCCAATGGATCCTGGAAAGAGACCAGGAATGAGATGATGAGGAAATACCTGAAGGCAGAGAAAATGGCAACAGAGGCCGAACTAGCCGCAGTCCAGAGGAAAAACTATGCGACTTACAACGATTTCCTGAGGGCATTCACGTTAGTGGCTCTGCGAATTCCCGGGGTAACGGACCGCATAATGAGTAAATACTTCCTCAGGCAGTTCTCCGAGTTTGATAAAGATAAGATTTTGTCAGCATACCAGCAGACCAGTAAGTTCGAGTACACGAGAGATGTGGACTTCAGCACCGTAACAGACCTCGCGGAAAAGACAGTGGTCACCGAGACACTAGCCCTGCTCAAGGAAGGAGAAGTTATAGATCTGATTGGGAAGACGGGGGATAAGGTCAAGAAAGGGATAGAAAGCTTGCACGAGCGAGTGCATGGGGTTGACAGCAAGATGGAAAGAATGGAAAATGCACTGTTAGTAATGCAGGCGCAAGTGTCCAGACCCGCCCTCCCGCCCCAAAAGGCCGTGGTTCCGGCAGCCGTAGCAAACCGGGGATTTGGCAGAAGGGACCCGACCAACGAACAATGCAAGTATTGCATCATGATCGGGAATTTCGTACGGGCCTGCCCGAGACTCAATCACGATATTGAGCGGCAGAGGTGCAGTAGGTCCCTCAAAGGCGAGATCCTCGGACCCCGAGGGGAGCGTGTCAATTGGAACTCGCCAGGAGGGATGCGGCGAGTCGTCATTCTCATGAACAACCTAGAAATAGCTGCCGTAGAAGCAGAACCGATAGCCGAGATTGCCTGGAACCAGCCAAGGGGACGGGGGCCACAGGCCAATTTTATCCTAGAAGGCAATAGCCAGGACAGGGTAAACATCACCACTCGCCGGGCCGACGCAGAAAAGAAGCTTGTTCAAGATACAGTAATGGAAGAAATCGCAGGGACTAGCACGGGCCAGCAAGAGACCGAAGCCGGGGATCAAGAGAAGGTCTATGGGAAGCCGAGAGAGGAGGAGCCAGTAGACAAGGATACGGTGGCAAAAAGAAGTTCAGGTATCAAATTCCGATCCTAACTTCGCCAGAAATCGACGGCACCTTGAGTAAGCTACTGGGTACCATGGTATCCGTGTCCTTTCAGACTATGCTGCAAGCCAGCCCGAGGTTGCTTAAAGGACTTAGGCAGTTGCTAACGCGTAAGCGCGTAGAGGTAGAGAGGCCCCGGAACTGCAAGAGCAGGACATGGAAGAGGCCGAGGCGCCGCAAGGAGTCTCCAACCTCCAAAGCATCCCAGGGGGCCTGGAAGATTTGGAAAAAGCCTTTGCTGATATTCGTCTGAACCTGCCGGACCGAGAAGGTGGTGAAGTCATGAGAGCACCGCCTGGCACTAAACTCAGCTTTCACGCACTGCCCGTAGGAAAGCTTAAATCCAGATCGGAACTCACCATACCGATGCATTAGTGGATGGCGGCGCGAAAATTACCCTCATACGACGGGATTTCGCAACAATCACCGGGCGCACAATAAACAAGGAAGTAGCAGGAAGTATCAGGGGAGCCGGTTGCGAAATCCCCTTCACTGGGTATGTCACCAAATGCGCGGTCAGGGCGAGAGTCCGGGAGTCCATCTGGTCTTTCCAACGAATGACCGTCATGGAAGAAATGGACCATGACATAATCCTTTGGAGACCATGGTGCGCCAATGTAGAAATGATTGGCATGCACCTGCACGACGGCACGTACATGGTAGACATAGAGGATCCGGTGACTGGTTGGGGGGAACTCCTCCGACTCCTCGGAACTGGAGGGGACCCTCCAAAGGGCAAATTGGCAACTTGGTCGCCAACATTCGAAGAAAGTGCACGGAAGGGGGCATTCGCAGGAATGGAAGGTATGAGGGAAAGGGTATAAATTATGATTGAGGAGGCTTTTAGTAAAAAGGAATGAATCAAGATGGGCTTGCCTGTAAAGAAGAGGAGGCCAGAGGACGAGCCCCTGGAAGTAATGTTGGCAAAAAAAGAGTCGGAAGTCGAACTTGGGGCCAGCCTGCCCAAACCAAAGGAACGAAACGTCGGAGGTAGTGCTTGAAATCCCAAACTTATTACAACTCGTTAAGGCCATCAGGTACCACAAAGTGGGCGTGGACCTCGCAGCGCTTGCTAGATTTGAGGATGGGGTTCGAAAGGGCTACTGTCTGAATGGGAAGCTAGTTAGCATCCAGCCCCTCGTCTTGGAGGTAGCAAGGCCAATCCCGACCGTTCATTTTTTAGGAGAACGATCCCCGAAGGTAGTGTGCGAAAGTATAAACCCATAGGCAAGAAGGCCAAGCCGGTCTCGATCCTGGTAGAAACATCAAAGGAAGAGGCCATGGAAAAAAAGGAAGAAATCTTGCGGGTAATAAGGGAGAGGCAAGCAACGGAAGGGCATCACATACCAGATGAGGTAGCAGATACCATGAAAATAGGAGTGGAAGGGTTTCTAACAGCGGAAGAAACTCAATTGATAAGAAAAGCATGTCAGGAGTTTCATGTAGCTTTCGCCTTCAACGATCATCAGAAAGGATGATTGGACGCAAAGCTAGTTCCACCTGTCAGGATCCACACCGTACCGCACGAGTGTTGGAATGATAAAGGGGCCGCCTATGAGTTTGGGATAGCAGCGGAGGTCACCGACCTGCTTAGAGCCAAAATAGATTCTTTCGTGGCCGAACCCACCGCATCCCCCTATGCGAACAAGTGGTTCGTGTTCATGAAGCCCAATAAGATACTCAGGTGGATCTAGGACCTGCAGAAGCCCAATGCGGTAACAATTAGGGACGCAGACTCGCTTCCACAAGCCGACTTATTGGCAGAATCTCATGAAGGGCGGAGCATTTACTCCCTGGTAGACTTGTACTCAGGATATGATCAGTTGTCGCTCGACGCGAGGAATAGACCGTATACCGCAATGCACACCTCGGTAGGACAGCTGCAGATGCAAGTGACCCCTATGGGCTTCACAAATGCGGTAGCAGAAGCTCAGAGGAGGATGCTCGCCGTCGCAGGGGATATGTTTCCGGAAAAGTGTGAACCTTACATAGATGATAATCCCATGAAAGGCGCAAGATACAAGGATGAGACGGAAGTACAACCGGGAGTGCGGAAGTTTGTCTGGGACCACTTGTAGGATATTAAGGATTTACTTCAGCGATTCCTAGTCTTCAACATTACCGCAAGCGGACCCAAGAGCATCCTGGCCGTCCCGGAAGTCACCATACTGGGATTCCGCTATGGAGCCTATGGGAGGAGACCCGACCCAGCAAAAACTGATAAGATCTCTCAGTGGCCGACACCCCTGCGTACCACGACGGAAGTACGAGCCTTCCTAGGGGTGGTTGGATTCTGGAGGATCTTCATCAAAGGTTTCGCGAAGATAGCAGAACCCATCCGCGCGATGATCAGGGAAGGTGGCACTATGGATTGGATCGAGGATAGGGAAGAGGCAGCCCAGACCCTGAAAGACATCCTGTCATCCGATCAGGTCACGTTAGCAGCACCCTGCTTCAACGACGAGGTAGGACGACCCTTCACTTTAGAAACAGATGGGGGACCATTGGCAGTGGGAGGAGTATTGATACAGAGAAGCGAGGAGGGTAAAGAAAGACCAATCAGATTTGAAAGCAGGACCCTGAATTCGGCAGAACGACGGTATTCGCAGTTCAAGAAGGAGGTCTTAGCAATCCTGCATTGTCTTAAGACCTTCCAGGCATACCTGTTCGGAAGGCGATTTATCATAAGGATCGATCCCACCAACGTTGTCGGAGCCCTAAAGAACTACAAGCCTATAGACCCGACCGTTGGCAGATGGATAGGCTTCATATGGTAATTTGACTATAAGGTCGAACGAATTGCAAGGCTTCGAAATAGGGCAGATGGGCTGAGCAGGGTTTGTATCACGCCAGAAGGAGTAGAGAACGCAGAACCAATTGACGCCTTCTTGGAGTACGAAGGAAAGACCCTTGTCGTGGATAATGAGATGGCAGATCCGGCAATTACAACAGGACAGTTGCTGATTCAGACCTTAGAAAATGGCGCACCTGCAGTAGTTGCAGAACTCGGGGAAGGACCAGTCACCACGGTCAGGCGTAAAGAGGAAAAAGACTCGTGGGGAGCAGAAGTAGGGGCCAGAGAGGAATTTATGACAATGGCCGTGGAAGGGGGACGGGACGCCGTAATGACGTTGGCCGAAACCTGGGCGCAGAAGGAGTGTTAGTACCTAGTCAACCTCACTCGGGAGGAGCAGGGTGCGGATCAGAACGAACATGAATTCTTCCTCATACAAATGTATGAGGGCGTCTTCAAAGAAATCGGTCTACTGCTTGTAGGGAACAAACAACCCACGGAAGTCAGTCCCAAGGCAAGGGAGGAAGTAGAAAAGTATGTCCTAAGAAATGACCACATGTTCAAGAAAGAGGAAGGGATGATGCCTAGATGTGTCGTTTGTGGGAGGTCTAGGCAGCTGGACGTAATTCAGGCAATGCATGATGGGCTAGCTGGGGGCCACCGGTCGTTAAAAGGGACATCTGCAAAGATTGTGGCCCTGTATTTCTGGCCAGGAATGGCAGGCATGGTCGCAACATACTGTCAGACGTGCCTGATATGTCAAGAGAGGAGCGCCATACGAGTTTACGAGCCCCTTAGACCCACCCGGGTACTGGGACCCGGATACCTTGTTCACCTCGACCTTGCCGTTATGCCCGTATCAACGGATGGGTTTAGATACATCTTGGATGCAAGGGATAATCTCAGTGGCTATGTAGAAGCCGTAGCCCTCAAGAAGAAGACGGGGAAAGCAGTGGCCGATTGGGTGGAAGATTTCTACCTAAGGCACCCCTTCGTGCGCAGGTTTATAGTAGACAATGAGACAAAATTCGTTAACCAGGAGGTGTTGAGCAGGCTTAAGACACTATGTGTGCCGATCAAGATCACCGAGCCCTACCATCCTGAGGCAAATGCGTCGGTAGAAAGGGGTCACCGGACTTTGAAGAACACAATCGCAAAGCAGGCAACAGATAATCTGGGAAGTTGGTCACGGTTTCTCAAGCAGGCAATCTTCGCCGAAAACATGACTCCAAAAAGAACAATGGGATGTATTCCAGCAGAACTCTGGTATGGAAGGGAGATCGATTTTCCGATAGAAGTTTTGGTCCCTACTTGGAACAGGCTAGACGACGACCCACACTTGACCACGGAAGAGTTAATCGCCACACGTTGCCAACAGGTCGCCAGGAATGAGGAGGCATTGGAGGAAATAGTTAACCGTGTCAGGGATAGTCGAATGAGGGATAAAGCAAGATGGGACCAGGTCAAAAACATTCGGAAGGAGCCACTCCAGGTGGGGGAAAAGGTGTTAGTTAGGAACTCGGCGCTTGAAAGCACATGATCCGGGCAGCTGGGAAAAAGATTTAAAGGGCCTTACAGGATTGCTAAGCGAGTGGGACTGAACACATTCGAACTTGAGGATCTTGATGGTACTAGTATAAGAGGGGCATTTCCGGGACAAAGACTGGTCAGATTTTTTAGCAGGGATCCGGTGGAACAGTGGCTACAAGAGGCCTAGGACAGGGAAACTGAGAATTGACAGCCTGAAAGCCGGGCAGTTGGCTATAAGTTCTGGACCGCCTCCCTGTGGAAGTGATCATGACCACAGGGATTGTTCGTGTTGTGTGTCTTGACGTTTGTGGAACGTGGGGAGACTGCCTGGGCTGACTGTGACTGGGCTTGGGAGCACGGGACAATGTATTATAGTTTTTGTGGGGTAACGTTGGGGACTGTCTACACGAGGTATTTATGTGCTGGGACAATGTACCATAGTTCTTGTGGGGGGGAGGCTGTGGATTGCCTACATGGGGCATCTATGTGTTGGGACAATGTGTCGAGGGTTCTAAGGGATAATGGGACTACCAACTATATGAGGGGGGGAACCAAGAGTTTTAGGGAAGCCTCCAAAAGCTGCAAATGAGAATGGGAGGGCATATGTGTGTATGAGGGGTTGCGGTGACTGTTATGCATGAACAGGACCAGGCAAGGAGGGAACCGTAAACAGCCAAAAATGGAATTCGGAAATGAAAATGATAGCAACGCCATCAACAGGCCGGAATAGGGACAGTCATCAAGACAGGCTGGAGAGTCTAGCTCCAGGAAAAGGAAGTTGTATGTCGGGTTTGATCACATTCTGGTGGTGAATAGAGGGGGCAGAAAACAAGGGACCAGAGGGCCATCGCCACTGAGGGAGGGGGAGCCAATAGAGTTGCCGTCAGATACTGATCCCAATAGTAAGGAAGAGAGGAATCCGGGGAAAAGGCCAAGGTTGGAGGAGGAGGAKTCCATCGAGGTCATAGACCTCAGTAGTGGGGAAGAAGAGGACGAAGTGACAACGCCCACAAGGGAAGATCGGGGAAGAGAGGAGGACCCAGGGGAAGAAAATGACCCATGGAAAAGAGAATTTGGGTCGACTTTCAGCGATTGGTTCGATCAATGGGTGGCTATCCTGCGATATCAATGGGCAATGAAGGGAAAGGAGAAGCTGAGTAGGGGAGAGGACTTATCCCCAACGTCCTTCTTCTCGGAAGTGACGCTCGTTCAGTTATAAGGAATAAAGAGACAAATGGAGCAAGAGATGGAGGACCGTGCAAGGAGGGAGGCTCGGCGCAGGGCACCGGGGCGGTAAAAAGGGACAGCAGGCATGAGGGGAATAGCCAGAGATTGGGGGAGGGCTCGTACCTGGGCAGGCACAACGACCATTTTCAATTTCGCATTTGAACTCTGTTAATGGATTTGAGATGAGGCAACTTTTGCCTAAGGACTGGGCAATGGGTGCTACTTTGTATGAGTTGTTGCTTCTTCGGGAAAAACAAATAAAGGATCAGAGTACTTAGATACAGAACTGTGACTGGTTGCGTTGGCTAAGGGCAACCAGGGCGAAAAACAAAGGGGTCTAGATGAGACGAGTCCGTAGTGTGCTTTTGCATTCGAACTTTGTCTCCTTCTTTTTTTCTCTGAGGAAGACTGCAATGAAACTACTTTTGGGATTGAGGAAACTAGTAGGGGTTGGGAGCCTTGTGCTACTTTGTATGAGTATTCGCTTCTTGGGGGGGGGGGGAATGTGAACTTTTYTTTGGTAGTAAGAAAGGGACTCGGGGTGATTGACTTTGTCTCAAGGAAATGGGCAGGGCCATGTGAACTCTTGAACATTGGAAGATGCAGTCATAACGAGAGTTTTTCCTTCGAAATTGTGTATCCATGATTGAATGAGTTGTTGCACGAGTCCCTGTGAGAGGTTAGGCGACCTATGGGTAAAGAGGCATCCTCTTCCCTAGGAGCCTAATCCAACTTATCCCATGCAAGTCCAGAGCATTGAGAAGCATATGGGAAGTCAGAAAAGTGGCAAGGAAACATGGAAATGGTCCAGCTTCCTTTGTAATGGTTGAACGGCCGGGCGGGCTAGTACTGCTTGGGGACGCGAGCCTCAACTTGAGCACTAGACGCTAAGCCGGATGTATGAATGGACAAAAGATGGACAGATGGCCTGAGAAGATGGAAGAAGCATGCGTAAAAACTAAGAAGATGGCCGCCTTCTAACCTCCGAGACGAGATAGGATCCGTGTCCTCGAGGCCCACCCCCTCGGGCGCTAACATTGCAATGGACAAGGATGGCCCTAACCAGGCTGTCCGATTGCAATGGATAAGAATGGCCCTAACCAGGTTGTTCGACTTGGAAATGGAAAAGAACGACCCTAACCAGGTTGTTCGGAGTGGCCCCTAACAAGGGTCATTCTTTGGAATTGGCACTGAGGTCCCCTTGCAGGCTTGCAGGGCTGTTTGGAATGCATGATATTGGAAAAGATGAGCTTTGGAAAAGGTATTCATGAGATATTGAGCCAAGTTTGAAAGAAACATTGAGCTGAGCCTGGGATAAGATTGGAAAGATCTGAGAGCGGAAAAGATATGGGACTCAGCCTTGGAAAGGATATTGGACTCAGCTTTGGAAGAGATATTGCACTGAGCATTGGACTGAGATTGAGCATTGGACTGAGACTGAGCATGAGAATGAGGCTGCGCATTGAAATTGACAATTGGAATTGCATTACATAAACAGGGGACCCTAGGCAACTTGAAATGGACTTGGAAAGAGCTGGAAATGGAATCTCTCTTTCTTCTAGTCTTTGGCCCCAACAAGAGGGGGATACCGATGCATGCATCGCGACCCCAAGACCTCTGTCCCTCTGAGGGAAAAAGTCTCAGCGCGACTTGCTCCTCCTTTAAAAGGACGAGGGTTAAAGGACTAAGGCACCTACCACTTGGATCGGTGTGGGACGTCCGGAACCACCTCCGACAATGAGCTCTAGTCGGGGAGTTCCAACTGCGCCTCCTGTTGAATGCCTAAACGTCAAAGGGCGAGAGAGCCAAATGGGCAGGAAAGCCATTCTCAGCTAGTCTATTTTGCTACCCTCCAACCACACGCCATGTCATAGAGGGGTGGCATGGCCGTTTGGGTCGGACCACGGCTGCCCACACTAAGTTGGGCGGCACTGTCCAAGGGGAGAGGCCGGGCGGAGTACCGGGTGGAGTCCGCGGCCACCACGGGGCATTGACACCGTCCCGT
Organism: Chara braunii; assembly: GCA_003427395.1. Lineage (NCBI taxonomy): Eukaryota > Viridiplantae > Streptophyta > Charophyceae > Charales > Characeae > Chara > Chara braunii. The sequence goes on from BFEA01000444.1 coordinate 152,471, forward strand.
CGGAGCATTACAACCGCTTCGGGACTAATTGCGAGGTCTTCGTAACTGCACTCGCGAACTAATTGAGAGCCCCAACTCTCTTGAAAGGAAGAGGCCGGAATCCAGAAAATCACCACTCGGGAGGAACGATTCGCGAGGAACACTCTTACGGCTAGACGAGACCCTGGCAGGCTTGGATTGGACCTACCTGACAGACGTGAGGAGAAACCTTGGTATCGGTGCTCGCCACGTAGGAGAAGAAAGGTCGGACCGAGTAGGAGGATGAGGCGTCGTCCGCTGGGGAGGAACTGATCACTTTTCCTTTTGTGAAGCGGATGGGCTTGTGTCCTTGACTGCGGTTGGTGGGCCAAAGGTCTCGTACCTCCGAGTGAGGACCAGTCGCACGATGGGGACATCGCGTTTTGAGTGGGGGGAAGGTGTGCCATCTGCCAATCAGTACGCATGGAAAAAGACTTGTAATTGGGTTTGCATGGGCCTAGGGAAATGGGGGCTTGCCAAGATGGCCGAAACAGAAAAAGATTGTAATTGGCTTTGCATGGGCCTGAGAAAAGGGGGCCTGGCAAGACGCTAGGGCAGAAAGGACTTGAGCAAGTGACATGGTATGGACCTGAGAAAAAGAGTCTGGCAAGACAACCTGGAGGGAAAGGACTGATGAGATTGGTTCTGCGTGGGCCTGAGAAAGGAATTGGCAGATTGGGGAATGGTTGACGGATTGGCTTGAAAAGAAAGGCCTAGCTAAGGAATGAATTGAGCATTGCATATGGAAAGATAATCGAGCAGAGGGCAAGTAAGGACAACAGGGTGATATGCATGCAGATTTGGCAGGACTTGAGAAAAGCCGGAAAGAACGACCAGGGAGGAATGCATGTGGATTTGGCTATGCCTGAGCTTGGGGAGAAGAAGACTTGCATCGAAAATGTGGGAAGGCCCTAAGAGTAATGAATGGAATGAAACCGGAAGGATGTCTGCTCAAGAATGTTTTCTCGATGAAATGGGAAGATAGATTTGAGATTACGAATGCAGCCTTCAAGACATTGTCGAGAGCGAGAAATAACGTACAATGAAAGACTAGTTGCAAGACATGTCTGCTGTCGGACCTCCCCAAAGGGTGATGCTAGTTAACCTGAGGCGGAAAGAAAGAAAGAAACAGACATCGAGTTGCTTAAAAACCCTTGACGAGCTACTAGCTTGCACCTGAAGGAAGCCATGGCGGATGATCCTTGTGAAATTCCTCGCCCAAATCTTCCTCTTACCTCGATTCCTCGAGAGGGTAAGGGGCACGTCATCCCCTCCCTTGTGGAACGATACGGGAGAATGTGGGGAAGTTCTTGGGTATTTGGGAGTTCCAGTGAGAAAGAGATACAACTGCGAGACGGACGTTGGTGCACAGAGAGTGTTACGCGCTCGTTACAAAGACATTATTGAGCATGGGGATGTTACGCAATCAAAAGGGAACCCGAAACAAAACCTTGACCACTCCATACCCTCCCCCCGCCCCAAAGGGCGGAAACTTAAAGAAGGACCCGAGAGAAGAATGGGAAAAGACAAAAAGAACCCTGGCAAGCTAACTAATCATCCCACCCCGCTCCTTTCCCCTGTCTGTCTATCACTCTTACTAACCGTGGATCGGTCACGATGAGGACATTGCAAATGAGTGAAGGGAATATGTCGGGACTGGTGAGTCCCGAATGATTTCCCGTCACTCAAGAGACTGCATATGACCGATTTGTGCACGCCAGAGAAAACCGGAGGCAGGAATGCTGGAAAGTTCGGAAACATGAGCACATACGGTAGGAGGAGGGAGGCTGCCCAAGATCGTTAGGACCACCACACTAGAGAGAAACTGTCTAGGCAGGGGAAGATAGAGGACTGGGGGAGAGAATGACAAAGGCAACCCCCTTCCCCGAGAACGGAGGAGGGATGCCAGAAAATTAGTATTAGCATGAGGAGAAAGCGGYTASAYAGRGSRCAAGGCRTGGGTGCAACACRACGGYGAAGGGACCAAGGAGRMTGCAGGATAAGTGGGAGCCGGCACCCGGAAGGGAACGGCGTGCGAGACGCGAGAGGGACAGGGAGCAGAGATCGCCGCAAGAAGGGAGGACGTCAAAGGAACCAAGAAAAGATGTGGCACCGGCAGGGCAAAGTGCCGGGGGCCACAGGGTACCAAGAAAAGAAGTGGWGCCGGYRGGACAAAGTGTCAGGRACCACGTAGGACCAGGCAAAAAKTATGGTACTACAGCGGGACTAGCRACGAGGACCGCGGGGGACTAAGTAGATGAGTATGGGMCGGCGGGACCATCGACAGGACGAGAYAGGTACCAGCGGGACCAGCGCTAGGAGCTGTCRGCGGAACTAGGGACRTCTGAGCAAGAGGGGACGMGTGACGATCCAAAGGGAGACAGGCCGCCGTCCGGGACGGCAGCAGGAAAAGAGAATGGACTAGGAAAATAATAAGAAAATGAGGAGTCGAACGCCAACGGAAAAACTGCCGCCGGAACGGAAGAGGCAGGCGCGACACGGRAAGAGACGGGGAGAACCTGGGAAGTACCAGGAGAAACCAGATTAAAACATGCTAACGGTAAAAATAAAATGCCAAGGGGACGGCACCTGCAGGCGGCACCGGCCGGGCCGGGGAGACTGGATGAAAATGTTAAGTGCTGCCACGGCAAGCGCCGGCGGGAGGTGCCGAGGGGAAAGATGGAATCGCAACGGTAAGGGGAGCCGGCCAGCAGTCCAGGCTATCCCGGACCAGCCAGGCCAAGAAAGACGGAGTTCTGAGGGCTCCACATGGAGGAAAGGCTGGCCGGAGGAAATCGGAGTAAGGGGGGGTCTCGAACTGGAAGCGACAGTAGCAAAAAGGAGCCTCATTGGGCCTTGGAGGCGCCATTACTGTAGTCCGAGGTGCAACGGCCATGCGCCAGCTGCAAAATCAGACCTTGGGTAGGGTCCAACAACTAGAAAGAAGAGAAACAGTTGTTGGACACTTGGCCCAACAGTAATAAAAGAGAAAGGGAGGAAAAAAAGGAGAGAAAAGGGGGAGAGTGAGACAAAGGAGGAGGAATGGGTGGAGGAAAAAGTGCCGCCAGGTTGGGACTGCAGCGGTAGGGACTGGCAGGTCTCAATGATAACCTCATCCTTCCTAAATCCTAGGCGTGCAGTTCGGATTGCAGAGATAAGGCGCTTGGGACATTATCTCTGCAATATCTGAATTTAAGCAACAAAAATAAGGAAAAATGTTGATGAGAGTTGGCCGGCTCTTTTTTTGGGCCATAGATCTGAAAACGGATCTTGTGTAGGAGGAGATCTAGCCGGTTTTTGTAAACTGACATAAAACGGCTAGCTCCGGAATGACTTGGCAACAAGAGGGAGGGAAAACGATGAGAGGAGCAAGACAAAACTGCGTATTTGGCCTAAGGACTAGGCCAGATACATCAAAAAGAGGTGAAAATTGAAGTAAAGGCTCAAATTTGGGGCAAGGGGAGCTTGGGAGTAACTCGGAATGATGAGAGCCATGGATTTCAGCCAGATCCAAGGCTGAGATTGGAGCCGCCACTTGAAAAAGTGCAATGGCCTACCCAAAAGAGGCCTAGAACAGGAAAAAGACAAAAATTGGACCTTTAGGCTTTGAAAAATTGAAAAACGCAGCAATTTTGCTAACGAAACCCCAAAAGGCAACCCTTTTCAAAAAGAAAAGAGGCCGGGGTAGGCCAAGGGGTAGTCCGAGAAGGTACTGGCCTCTCCGACTGCATGTACCTGGCCGAAATGAGGCCCAGGTACCTCCTGGTAGGCCAAAACCGGAAATTTGGCCCTTGGGGTATCTCGCACCACCTAGAGGCACTTGGAGGAGCCTAGAGGTTGGGCGGTGCACCTGTTCCAGCCTACATAARCTGGAGGTGTAGGCCGCCACTCTCATTTRAGCATGAGAGGTRCCCATGCTGCCCAAATGAGTCCAGGAGRGAGTCCGAGTGGGAGAGAAGCAAGGGAGTGGGGGTYGRAGCTAGCCTGTAGCCTCTATGGTGGTAGGACTGAGGAAGGAGATCTAGGGGCTGGGAGGGAGCAAGGAGAGTGATCCGCCATAGCCCTCAGGCTGTGAGGTAGGAGGGCAGGCTGATACAGGGGTCCYCTTAGCCCTCTTAGAGGGAAGGACACCGCAGCCTTAGAGCTAGGAGCCTGCCATAGCTAAAAAGGAGGAGTGAGGGAAGGAGGAGAGGACTTGGGAGGGAGGAGAAGCCACACTCAGGGGGCTAGAACCAAGCATTGGGGCTCCACTGCCTAAAGATCAGCAAGAGGTGAGTGAAAAGGAGGGAGACCTCCTTCTTCCTCCTCTTCCCCTTCTCATTCTTCTTCTCCTTTTTCTCTCCTCTCTTCTTCTCCCTCTTCTTCTTCTTCTTCTTCTTCTTTTTCTTCCCCCTCTTCTTCTTCCTTTTCTTTTCTTTCTTTCTCTCCCCCTCCTCCATCCTCCTCCTTGTCAAAACTGCGATTTTTGCTGATCTAGGAGGGTGTACATGTTGCGATTCACTTTGTGATACTTCCGTGATGTTTCCCCTTGAGTAGATGCTA
>BFEA01000444.1:161491-182340 GCA_003427395.1 Chara braunii
TCTCTCTCTCTCTCTCTCTCTCTCTCTCTCTCTCTCTCTCTCTCTCTCTCTCTCTCTCTCTCTCTTCCCCTCTCCCTCTCCCTCTGTCTTCCTCCATTCGTTCAACGCTCTTTAACCCTTAACCCTTCCGTCACCCCTTCCCCTCCATGGCATGTGACTGACCTCTACCCTCACCTGTTACATTGTCAGGGAACGAACGGAAAGGAACTTGGTCCTCACTTGGTGGAAAGCGAGGGCAAGGGAAGGGTTGCCGGTCCCTTGTGCCACCAAGAAGGGAAGGATACAAGACTATTGAGAACATTTGTGAAAGCGAAGAGGAGTGCTGTTTTTGGACGAGGTCAGTTTGACTCAACCATCCTCCCGGACTGCATGACTAAGGGATTGCATGGCTTGCTGGTGGGAAAGGGAAGGGAACTCATAAGGGGAATTTGGAAAGCAAAGGAGGCTTAGGATTGCGGGAAGGGCGATGTGTTGACCCCAATGGGGATTGTACTTGGTCATTTGTTTGTGTGGTCTTGCGCAGGTGATTAGTCTGGGACGATTTGGCCGGGACTGGATCCACTGTTGAGGAGTAGGGTGGGAGAATTGGCTAAGGGAAGGACTTGGGCCTCGCATAAGCTGTGGATGCGGGACGGGTTGTATGGTCGGATGGTCGGATGGTCGGATGCTTGGATGAATGATAGATGCCTGGATGTGGTTGCGTGATGGTTGAATGCAATGACTCTCTCATGAATGCAATGCAAGCYTGGAAGGACTARGGGCTGCCTGGGATAGGTGGATRTGATGCTAGTGGCTYCCGCAAAAAAAATATAGCGGCTAGGRGTCCGGGCGACGCCGCCTCAAGGATGYTGYMGGGGCTGTCCTGAGCCACTAGACTTAGTGAAAAGGTGTGTGGCCCAATGGATGACGCTTGGCCTGCGCACGGTAAGAAGACAAACTCTCAAGGAACTCCCTGGACTGTCTGAGTATTGGAAAGAGCGATTGCCTGGTCAGACTTAAATGAATCAAGAAAATGCCACGAGTGCCAAAGAGCTACCATCTTGACGCGAGAGCGGCGAGAGCGGAGCTACATCCCCCAATGTAAAGCCCTCTCGCAGAATGGCCCACCCCCGTCCATCTTGAAGCACTAGGTGGGGGTGCCCCTGGGACGAACGACCCTCACACTGAGCGTGAGCGAGGGCGGGTCGAGCCAAATGGGACCCGCAGTGGGGTCGACCGAGGCTCGAAAGTCCTTCAGAGTACGGCCCCTACACCGTCTTTCCATGACCACCTCCATTCCTGGGGATCAAAGGGAAGGTTCTCAATCGGGGTCATTGGGTGATACACTCTTCCGCCTTTCTCTTCTTCTACCACCCTAATGCGATAGACATCCGATTTTCTTTTCCAGATGAAAGGAAGGCTACTCCCTCGTAGTTGCCCTGTTCCTGTGACATCGTACACTTCAACCAGGTTTTTAGCTCGGTCTTCTATCTGCACACGGCCTGCTTGTGATTAGTGACCACGCAACCCTACCCAATCATCCACTTCCAATGTTAGGCCTTTTTTCAGCGTGGTGTACCATTGGATGGGAAAGCTTTCAATAAGCCCCTCCATTGTTGAATCTAGTGAATGGCAATAGCGCAGACATCTTTTCATACTCTCAGCACTTTTCCAATCCCCGCTTGCCCCATCCCAGAGGTCCCCCACCCTTAACACCCCATGTTTCACCCAAGTTTTTCATGGAGAGTGTGAGTTGTTCCTCACCTGGCCGAGGGAGTTTGTGATTAATCTATTGCCAAACAAGGGTTGTCTGATTATCTCCTCTCATCTGTCCGGCGCAGGGCGGTCGGGGCATGGGAGCTTCCTCCACGTACTTAGAAGGCGTATCCAATGCTCGTCAGCCGGGTCACCGTTCTTATATTTCCTGGGGAGTCTCCAGTATCTGTCCTCAAGCCAAATGAGGGGGTCAATTTCAGGCGGGGCCTCCGGGGCCAGCGCCGCGATTTGCCTCAGGGCCAGGGGAACCCAGGGGGAGGAAGTCTCGAAGATAATATGTTGGATCTAGTGGAGGCTCAGGGCCTGGAACTATGTAGAGGGGTCCACTATCCCAAGGCCCCCTCCAGCCTTGGGCTGAATGACCGATTCCCACGCTACACGGCTAATGGCGTGGGTATTGCTACTATCCCCTCTCCAAAGGAAGGCCGCCAGTTGTTGCTTGAGCGTCCTGAGCCTCCCTTTACTTAAGGGCCATAGGATGGCTTTATACCAGAGAGTGGCGAGCACGACATTGTTAATGACCAGGGCTCGCCCAAAAATCGAAGTGTGCTTGTGGTTCCACTTCGCTAGCTTGGCCTGAGCCGGTGTAGAGAGCCACTCGTCGTTTGTGATGGGTTTCCCTTTTGCCATGATTGACGCACCCAGGACCCTGAGGGGATCATCCGGGGGGAGCTAGGTAATACTTGGGCTTTCTGGCGGCCTGCCCCCTTGGTGGTGCAACCACCAATCCACCGTTTTCTGGCCCCAGTTCACGGTCATGTCAGAGACGTTGCCAAAATGGTTCATAAGCGCTTGGATTTCTTCCATGTTTCATGTGTTTGCTTTCGACCATAATAGTGAGGTCATCCGCAAACAGGGAGCAGATGGGAACCACTTCCTCAGGGATATCAGCGATCCGGATACGAGTGTGGTCTTTGTTCTGTCTTAAATTAGCAGAGAGAGCCTCCATAATGACTAAGAAAAGATAAGGGGCAATGGGGTCTCCTTGCTTGACCGACTGTTGGATCTCAAAGGGGGTTGCCACTAGTCCATTTACCTGCACACACGTGGTGGCATTTTTATGCAGGATGCTCACTCATCGCCTAAAGGACGACCCAAAATTTATTTTTTCCAAACACTTGTCCAGAAAAACCCAGTCCACGTGGTCATATGCCTTTTCGAAATCAATGAAGACTATTGCAGTGTTTGCCCGGTGTCTTCGTGCCAGGCGGACGATTTCATTTACCAGCAGCATGTTTTCTTGTATGTTCCTGCAGGTCATGAACCCTGTCTGGGCCGGATGGATCACATTTGCCAGTATTCTGGCCATGCGATTTGCCAAGGCTTTAGAAAGGATTTTGTAGACTACTGTAAGGAGAGTAATTGGTCTGTAGTTCCTTATGTTCATTTTACCCCCTTTCTTATACAGCAGAGTCAACACCCCTTTCCCCACCACTTCCCCCATTTCCCCATCCTCCCAGATCTTTTGATAGAAATTCCACAGATCTGTGCTCAATTCTGGCCAAATTGTTTCCCAGAATTCTTTGGGGAAGTCGTCAATGCCAGGTGTTTTCTCTTCCCTCATCCCAAGCAATGCTGCCCATATCTCATCCTTTGTCAGGGGGCGCTCCAGTTGATCGCGCTCTGTCTGGGAAAGGTGCTTATCCATAGGGGCCAGGAATTCCTCCAGCTCTCTCGTCCATGCCCCCCCTCCCCGGGTCGGGATTTGGGATGTGTATAGTTGTTTAAAGAATCTTCGTGTGATTAGAGCAGTGCGCAGTATTTGTTGCTATAGTTTCGTCCACGCTATCCTGATCATATAACTCCTCGATTACCGTGTGTCTCGCCCGGGCTGTCGCCATGCTAAAGAAATGAGTGACCATTGTGGCCTCCTGAGTAAATTTAGCCATTTTCCCTCGTATCTTGATGCCCTGCCATCTGTGTTGTGCATATTGAAGAAGTTTGACCTTCACTTCCTGGATGTGTGCGCTGAGAAGGTGTGAATCTTCCTGGTGTTCCAGGCTCAACAGTTCCTCATGGGTGGCAAATTCCTGTTGCTGTCTCAGAGCCGCTTTAACTTTCGAAAATTCTTTGCATTTTCTAGCCAAAAATATGAGGCCATTATTGAACCACGTGGAGAACAAATCAAAGTGGGCTTTCTGTTGTCGCCAAAACTGCCATTCCTGCTGAATCATTGGTTTAAATTGTTGGTCTTTGAGGATTGAGGTATTGAGCTTAAAAAACCCCGGACCCTGATCCGGTCTTTTCCTCATGGTGAGTATTATTCCGCATGTTTTATGGTCCAGTCCAGGATGCGGGCTTCGTGGGAGAATGGCAGCCCAACGGAGGGCACCTTCCAGGTCATTGGAGACCAGAATGAGATCAATCCGTGACTTGGACAGCCTAGCCGGATCGCTGTCCCTAACACAGGAAAAGGTCCGGTCCGTGGGATGCAGGCGGCGAAAGGTGTCAAAGACCACGAGGTTTTTGCATAGGTCGGCAATCATTTGCTCATCTTCTTCTGCCACAAAGGCGGGGGATCCCTGAGGGTTCCATCTGTCACCCCTTCTTTCAGGGGCAACATTGAAGTCCCCTGCAATGATCAGCGGGATGCCCTCCGGTACACGCGCCCCTAAGGTAGCCAAAAAGGTTATTCTTTCACTGACGGTATTAGGGGAGTATATGCACAAGATACATAGCAGTTCAAGTTCTAGCATCCCCAACACTGATACCCATCGTCCCTTCTCCTTGTCTATCGCCCAATGGACCATCTCGGACTTGGAGTCTGGGGTTATCCAAATTGCTACCCTCGCTGATCCAGGCCTAGGGGCGTGGGCCTTTTTTTTTTTTTTTTTTCTGAAAATTCGAATTTTTTTGCGGCACCTTCAAATCTGATTCGGAGATTAGTCATTTTTGCTTTCAGCACACATTTTGACCCCGTGGGGGTAACGAAGTGCTGCCAAAATTTTCTGTTTTTTCTTTTACTCAGTCTTTTCAACACATTTTAACCCCTTGGGGGTAGTGAAGTGCTGGCAAAAATTTTCTAATTTCACTTAGTCTTTCTTCTTAACGGCACACTTCGACTCCATGGGGGTAACGAAATGCTGCCAAAATTTTTGAAAAAAAACAACACTCTGTTTCTCTTCACCCCTCTATACTTATTTATTTATTTATTTTTCTGAAAATTATCATTTGCGGCATTGTAAAACTTATTGTGCTTCTCTTAGTCTCTCCTTCCTCTTTGCACCTTTGTTACCCCGTTGGGGTAGGAAAATGCAGCCAAAAATTCTGAAAAAAATAAGTATTATTTCTCTTCTCACCTTTTGCTTCTTTCTTTCTTTCTTTATTTTAATTATTTATTTTCTTTTATTTTTATCTTGAAATTTCATTGTTTATTTTATTTTCTCTCCCCCCCGCCTCCATGGTTATTATTTTCTTTTCTTGATTAGGTCGCCGCGACCCTCCCCTAACCATGCAAACCCCAGTTAGGGTTTTCTTAGGGTTTTTCTAGGGTTTAGGGTTCTCCTAACCCCCCCTACTCCCCCGCCTCCTCCCGTCGGGCACCCTGGACCCAAACAGCTCCTCTCCCCTCGACCGGATTCCCGCCACCATCTCACGCGCGACCCGCTGGTCACGGGGCGAGCCGACACACGACTACCCACTCCGCTCTTGCGGTCCCCTCCCTCTCACCGGTGGTCCCCTGTCCCCATACCACAACCGATCTCTCCCCTCACCTCCCACCATGTCTACCTCTCTTCCTCCACCGCCCACGGACAGGGTTACAGCTGAGGAGATTGTCACGGCGTCGTCCACCTCTGAGGCGTCCACCCACCCGACGGTCCAGGGTCAGCATGTTGTGGACCCCACGGACCTTCGCGCTGTTCTTGCATCTCTCCTTGCACCTCTGCAACTACGACTCGATGCGCTTGCACCCTTGGAGAGGCAAGTCAATGCGCTCGCCCTTGAAGTTCACCGCCTCAAGGGTTCTCCTCATCGCTCTCCCCACCGCTCTCAGACCCCATCCCCTACCGGCTCGGAGTCCGGCTCTCCACGACTCCAGGGACGGAGACGTGGCGGTTCGTCCTCCTCCGCGGGCCAGGTCTAGCACTCCCCCTCCACATTGGTGAGTGTTGCTGCCGCTCGGACCATACCGTCTGTTACAGCACATCCATTGTCCCTCGCCGCTCCCGCCGCCCCTGCTGCTTCGGCCACTGCCGCAGGTACTGTCGCCCAGATACTGGTATCTGACCAGGCAGTTTCCTCTACCCACCCCAATGCTACTTCCTAGCTTCCTGCACCGGTCGTGGCACTACGGTCCGGAGTTCTTCCTCCTCCCGCTAGGGTACTCTCTCCACCTCCTCCACCTCCGACCCCTCGCACCCAGCGAGCGGCTACCCTACAGGCCACTGTGGCGCAACTCCAGGCGGAGATTCTCTCCCTGAGACAGCCTCACCCTTCACAGGCTGCTCACCCCTCTTCTTCTTATACCGCTGCTTTAACCTTTGTCTTGTCGGCTCGTTTCCCTCGACCGGCTCCCCCCCCTTTACCCTACTACCTCGCTACTCCATCACAGTTGGCTGCGGCTGTTGCCTCCACGTCTGTTGGACCGTCCACCAGCAGCCTCGGCTCTCAGCCTACTACCACTTCCACATCTGCACCAGCCTCGACATTTGCCGCCGCAGTGCAGGCCCCTCGACCTCTCTCCCCTCGCCGTCAGCACAACGGTCCCACGCTTGTGCGTCTGTCGGACATACCCGACTTCGATGGTACTATGCATGTGTCGCACTGGTTGCAGGCTGCCATACGAGCGCTGACACTAACTGACACTCGTCAGGAGTTGGGGTGCTCCGCGCTCGCAACTAAATTGCGAGGCAGCGTGTTCTCCGCATGGGAGAACTATTATTCCCATCGTACTCGTTCAAGTGAGGATCCCACTCTCGTGGATTTCACCGCGCTCCTCCATAACCGCTACGACACTCTTCACGATGCGACTGACGCCTTAGATCGGGTCACCCAAACGTAGTCACCAGCCGATTTTGAGCGTCACATTAGAGTGTTTCAGGAAGCCCGCCTCATTTGCGATGAGGCACTTCTACCAGAGGTCCTTTTGACCAACAGGTTCGTAGTCAGTTTCCCGACTGACTACTGCATCGAGCTCTGGCGACAGAGCTTCGCCTCCTCCGAGCAGGCCTACGAGGCTGCTCGTCAGTACCAGAAGATGTGGAGTCGCTTCTCCGACACCCCATCTTCTTCGCGATCCATTGTCGGCGCCACCCAGTCACGCGGCACCACGCGTAGTCGATCCTCCTTCACCGGCTGCTTTCGCCGACCAGCTCGACCTGGAGCGCCATTCTCTCGGGGCTACAGTTCTCTAGAGTATGACGAGGACGCCTCGACCAAGCTTGACCCTACCCTTGGGGACGCCCCTGAGGACATCGAGCTCCGGGACGTCATCCAGTATCACTTGGATGACGACACTGTTCCAGTGGCCGAGCGCCTGCAGATGGCCATGTCCGTTATGGGTCGTGCACGCAGTCGGGTTGCACAGGCTGGCGCCCGCACGTCCACGGTTCCTCAGATCGATCTCCCGGAGGGTTTTGTCCCTCCTCGCGGAGCTCTATCCCCTGAGGAGCGTGCCGCCCTCGAGGCCCGTCGCGGCTGCCTTCTTTGCCGCCAGGATGGACACACCTCCTCACAGTGTCCATACCATGCCGCCCTCGATCGGTACCATGATGACATTTCTCGTCAGCGCCGATCTCAGGCCCCCCCCGACCCCGCCCGACCAGCCCCACCCAGCTGGCCACGGTGTAGTGTACAGCTGAGGCCTCGTACGTAGCCGGCTTCCCGACCACCGAGTCGCAGTTTGCCCCTTTGGCTACGCACCCAGAGGATCCTCATGACACGATAGATGCAGTCCCCTCTGGCCCACCGTCTGTCGAGGTACCGTCAGCCCCTCAGCAGACCGCCGCATCTAGTCCTTCCCCTCCGAGACTTCCGGCGCGTCGCACCATTCGCACAACTCGTTGTAGTGCCCAACTGGCGACTGGCGATGATGTTGTGTCATCTCTCCTGGATTTAAGCATCCTTCAGGCTCGCTAGGAGCGACTCACGAGACACGTAAACATCCCGCGTCGTCTTCTCGCTCTGCTCTCTGGCCCTGATCGCACTCTCCCCATCATCCCTATTCGCCTAGGGACATCTACGAGGGTGTACCGTGCTTTATGGGACTCTGGCTCGCAGGGAAATTTCGTTCACCCTCGAGTGGTTGAGGAAGCTCGCCTAGCTACCTCCGGGTCTCGCTCTCCTATCTCCGTTACCCTCGGAGATAACAAGACGCAACGCTTCTTCGATCAGACGGTCCCTGATCTCCACTTCTCCCTCACCCTCCAGCCATCGGATAGTACCCAGGCGCCTCGACGCTACCATTCCTCCGCATACTTCGACGTGCTGGAGACTGGGTACAACTTTTTATCCTTGGCACTTCTTGTTCTCGCCGGTTCTGTGGCACGGAGGCCGAATGGGCGACTGAGACACTCGCTCTCAAAACGAAGTGTGGTCAAACCCATCGAGTCCCCTTCATTGGAACCACGGGTGACACCCCTCCAGACCTACCTCCCAGGACCCTCGTCCCTCTGGGTCCCACCCAGACATCGCCTTCACTTCTCCTCGTCAGTTTGCTCACTTCATACGACAGGAGGACGTCACGTTCTACTCAGTGAACGCCATGGATCTTCTTCGCTACGATCCACTCTGTCCCGTGGTTGAGCTCATCTCATTGGAGCCGATCCCCCTGACCCTTCCTCCATCTTCGCGGCTCCCATCTCCACATCCACCCGTCAGCTTGCGGATACCCCCTCGACATCCCAAGTCCCTTCGCCCGTCACTGCCGAGTCCACACATACGTCTCGTGCCGACGCAGACGTTGAGGAACTCACACGGTTCACGGCACACTTAGAGCCCGACGTTCACGACCTGATTCGAGAGTACCGTGACGTATTCCCCCCGTATTTCTCATACAGCGGGATCCCTCCGATGTGTGGTGTTGAACATTCTATCCAGCTCGTGCCGGACTATCGTGTTCACCATCAGGCACCATACCGACTTTCGATTCCAGAGGCGACGGAACTCAAGCGCCAGCTTGAGGAGCTCCTTCCACTAGGTTTCATTAAACCAGTAACTCCCCTTGGGGTGCACCCGTCCTCTTTGCTCGCAAAGCGGGCGGAACTCTCCGCCTCTGCATTGACTACCGCGACCTTAACCGTTACACGGTTAAGAACAACTATCCCATGCCTCACGCGGATGAGCTGTTTGACCATTTGGCATGCAACCTCTTCTTTACGAAGATCGATCTTCGTAGCGGTTACCACCAGATCCGCGTAGCCACAGAGGACCAGCCGAAGACCGCCTTTCGGTCGCGCTTCGGCCACTACGAGTTCACGGTGATGCCATTCGGCCTCACCAATGCACCCGCCACCTTCTAAACGGCGATGAACGACATCTTCAGGGACATCCTCGAAGAATACGTTCTCGTATACCTGGACGACATCCTGGTCTACAGTCGTACCTTAGAAGACCATCTCAGACATCTCCGCGATGTCCTACAGCGCTTACGCAAGCATGGCTTCTATGCCAAGCTTAGTAAGTGCCACTTTGCCCAGAGCAAAGTGGACTTCCTAGGACACCATGTGTCTTACCAAGGTCTCCACATGGATGACACGAAGATCACTGCTATTGCAAAGTGGCCCGTCCCCACATCTGCCAAGCAGGTTTGTAGTTTTCTAGGCCTCACTAGTTACTATAGTAATTTCATCTGGGGATACGCTAGGTATTCCTATGTCCTTACCTCCACCCTCCTCTGGAAGAACCCGCCATGGTTTTGGACACCCCTGTGCGAGGACGCCTTTCGCGCCCTCAAGAAGGTGGTGACTTGTACGTCGGTTCTTCGCCTCCCCGATTTTGATCGCCCCTTTATCATCACCATCGATGCGTCAGATTTTGCAGTAGGAGTTGTCCTCTCTCAGGTGTTTCCTTCTCCTCCGGATTCATCTTATCCCCATGTTCCTCCTTCCCCCCCCCCTCCTGCTGACACTGCTTCTCGACTGACGCCTACCCTCCCACCACTTCCCTCCACTGACAGTCCTCCCGTTACTTACTCCCCAACCATCGCGGAGGATGGGATTGTCGAGGCTCGTGTTGGGGATTGCCCGATCGCCTTCTGCTCCTGTCAGCTACTTCCTGTCGACATAAACTACATTGTCGATGAACGTGAGGTTCTCGCAGTAGTTTATGCTACACGACATTGACGTCATTACCTGCACAGGGCGCCCTTCACGGTGCACACGGACAACTCAGTTGTCCAGGCTTTCCTCACGAAGTCCAAGCTTTTCCCTCGACAGGCACGTTGGTGGCGTGATTTATCCGAGTTCAGTTTCACCACTCAGCCCATGAAGGGTGAAACGAACGGCGTCGCCGATGCCTTGTCCCGCCGTCCTGATCACAATCAGGAATCCATCCATCTTGCTGCCATTTTCATCACCACTGTTGATCAGTCGGTGATCGACGCATATCGTACTCAGTACCATCACTGCCCAGATTATCGCGTCATCCATGCGACACTGCGGAGTGGCAAGACCGTTCCCTCATACTCACTCGGCGAGAACGGTCTCTTGTACTGGCATGGCAGATCTGGTCAGCTAGAACCACGTATCTGCGTTCCCTCCACCGGACAGCTCCATGTCCAGGCTGTAGCAGAGTTCCATAACCAGGCAGTTGCCAGTTATATGGGCTTCCACAAGACGTTGGCTCGTGTTTGCCGCCTATACGTCTGGCCGAAGTCCAAGGACTTCGTCAAAGCCTACATCTAGGAGTGTCCTACCTGCTAGGAGGTGAACAGTGTGAACCACCTTCCGTATGGGTTACTTTAGCCCTTACCCATACCCGAGGGTCGTTGGCAGTCCATCTCGATGGATTTCATTGGTCCCCTCCGCCCACCCACTGAGCGCGGTTATAATGCTATCTTGGTCGTCGTTGATCGCTTCACGAAGCGTGCACGTTTTGTCCCATGCCGCTATCGCATTAGCGCTCGTGAGGTCGCCAACATCATCTTCGACCGAGTCGTGAGAGATCACGGCTTACCTCAGAGCATCATCTCCGATCGTGACCCGCGCTTTACCAGCACATTCTGGCGATGCCTACACGAGGTGTACGGATCCCAACTCCGCTTCTCATCATCTTACCACCCTCAGACTGATGTCACCAATAAAACTCTCGGTAATATCCTCTGAAAGTTTGTTAGGGATGACCAGCAGTGGGACTTACACTTAGCTCACACGGAGATTGGGTACAACCACGTTGTTTCGCCTGCCACGGGGATGTCGCCATTTTATTGCGACCTTGGCTACCACCCTCGCGTACCCGCGGACTTCCTACGACCATCGCGGTTGCACCCAGACACTCATTGTCCTGCGCTTGAGGACTGGATCGCCCACATGGTGGTGATTATGAAGCGTGCAAACGAGAGTCTAGCCGACTCCCACACTTGCATGACCGCACGAGCAAACCGATCACGAATGGATCATCCATTCATAGTCGGTGACGATGTGCTCGTCGACGCACGCCACTTGCAGCTCGAAGCGGATACGCTTCGCAAGTTCAGACGTCGTTTCTTTGGTCCGTGCTGCATCCTTCAGGCCGTCGGTTCTGATACTGCCGCTAGTCCGGTCCGCTTCCATGTGGGGCTACCTGATTACCTTCGATAGGCTCGCGTACATAATGTTTACCACGTCTCATTGCTGCGTCCTTATCGGAGACCGTCCGAGTGATTTGTCGGACGTCCCTATGAGCGCCCTCCAACCATCATGGTGGACGGTCACGAGGAGTTCGTTGTTTCCGACATCGTATCTCGCCGAGTTACCGACGATACCCCTCCACGCATCGAGTGCCTTGTGCGTTGGAAGGGTTACCCTGATGAGGAGGCTACTTGGGAGCCCCTCGTGCACTTGCAGCACGCCCGGATGTTGGTTCGTGCATATGATCGTGCTCGTCGTGTGAGACATCTGCTCCTACTCAGTCGACTGACTGTCTTCCTCCTCCTCCGGCTGACAAGATTGCTGAGGACGAGCCCGCTCCGTCTGAGGCCGTTCTTCTGCAGCAGATGGACGCCTCTGCGCGTCCACAGCGCGTTCGTCGACAACCTCGACGTCTCGACGACTGACACTCTAATCACCTACTATCTTCCTACTGACTCACACCTTCAGGTACTCCATCATCAACTTTTTCAAGATGTCGGCGTTTTGCGGCTCTGCTTCGACATCGACTCGACTCCTACTTCATCGACCTCATCGACCACTTTGACGACTTCAGCTACCTTCTCGACTTCAGCCACCTTATCGGCTTCAGCTACTTTGGACGTGATTACTTCACGCCACCACCCTACCCTGTACATTCGCTTGCATCTGTCGCATGATGGTTCTCACTTAGCGAGGTCTCTTTGAGTTGGGCTCTCCTTTGGTATCGCATAGGCATTGGGACCGTAGCGTTATCTTGGCTTCCCTGCTCCCAGATCTAGCTCCCTCCTCCCCCAGTCGGTGAGTTTTGTGCATGTTTCCCTCACCCACTGCCCTCATCACCTGAGTGTCGACTCTTGCATGCCTTCAGTTAAGCATATCTCCACCCTATTCCAAGCTCCTCTTTTCATGGTCGACCCTGCACGGTGTCACCCTTTTGTCGATCATTACCGACCCTTATGATCTATCTGTTAGGGTCATTGGTTTTGTTTCGCTACCACTCTCCCTCACCTTGAGCCTGATGACCTATCCCTCCTTCATGTGTGACTGCCCTTAGGAGTTTCGATTCTTAGGCTGCATTCACCCCCTCTGAGACCATCCCACTCTTAGTGGTTCAACGACATGACATTATCTCGTGATATATTGCTCTTTTTCCTTTCAGCACTGAGGCCATGACCTCCAGGACTTTAGGATTGGATCATGCTACATTTCATTTTCTGTTGTTAATTAGGCTGTGTATACCAGACATTTGCTTTCCAGTTGACATTATGTACCTTAGGCTGCATCGCATGGACTCAATATGGAGCCTGCTCCGCATCCTAGATTTCTCAGCTTTCTTTAGTGCAGAGTTCCGCTACTTTTGCGGATAGCATGTTTATGGCTCTTGCGATCCATTACAGGTCTAAGGATCGTGCAGCGGGCCTCCATCTGCCCTGGCCTACAGCCAGGGCCTATTCGACTATTTGCCAATTTGGCCTGTGGGACCAGGCTGTGGCCTGACCCCACAGGCCGTGTACTATTCCAATCCCGTCCAGTCCTGCCCAGTACCACTGTCGGTACCAGGCCAGTCCAGTCCAGTCCAGTCCAGTCAGTCTGCTGGGGGTATACCCCAACTGTTGTCTGTTTTTTATCATTCTTCACTTTTGCACATCTTGGAGTATGTGCATGTTGAGTCTGCGTCGGAGCTGTGCTGTCCCTTCGAGCTCCATCTCTACCTTCTCCTTCGTCAACCCTTCTTCTCCATCCTGACAGACCGCCATCCCGGCGGGTCCGGCACAGTGGGTCCGCGCTTGTTGGCGTGAAAATTCGAATGGAGGCGCTCACGCTCACCGGAACGACGCGATCCATCTCTGGAGACTACATGTTGAGCACTGAGTTAAGATTTGGGTGACATTGCCGATTGGTTTCTCAAGTTCTCAACGAGATTGGGTTCATTGCATTTGGATCTTGAGTGGCAGGATGTTCTTGGTCTTTCCAATTAATTCTTAGTAATTTCAGCCATAAGCATGTGTGTAGAAGATTTTGAGTTGATGTTTAGTGTTGATGTTCTACGGTCGAATTCAACTGTCTCATGCTTCCTGGTATAACTATCAGTTTTCTTTGAATATCTTGTGGCCTCAATCTTCCTTGCTCTTTCTCTCCTCCCTGTTGCTTCTCTTTTTTGAACTTGGCTTTGGCATGGTGATATAGTCTGTGAGAGCATCTCGAAACTGCTGTCCTTTTGCAGGTTGAGTCACAAAACCATTGTTCTTGATTGTTGTCTTTGCCACAGCCGCCTTCGCTATCCTGATTGCAGTTGCTATCGTTGTTATGATGTCCATTCAGGTTCGTGTGCAAATGGTGCCCAACCTTTGCACCAGGCTGCTTCAATTTCGAGCTTCTCTCTGTATCCAGAGAACTTGGCGGGGTTTTCTGATGCGTAACAGGATTCAGATGCTTGCTGGCCTCAAGAGGATTGCCCATCAAGTGAAGGGTGTGAATGAGCTCAAGTTCACGCGCAAGGCACGCCTACACCTGGCACGATTCCTGCAGCGCCCTCCAATCCCATGCTTTCCTGAGCAACGTTTGCGGTTCTCACTTGATGATCAGCAGACAAGTTACCTGATTGCAGTGGGGAAGGGAGAACACCCACAATTAACGAATGGACCCGAAGAACATCGGGAACACTTCCCAAAGTGGCTGGGTATAACATTTCCAAAAAAGGCTGTAGAAGGCGCAAATTCAGAGGTTGGTGGCAAGAAATCCCGTGGGGGGAGTAAAACCTATAAAGGTGTGATCATGACAGGCAAGCTTGTTGGGATCGTGGAAGGAAATTTTGAACGGCAACTGATAAGACTTCTGGTAAAAGGCACAGGTGGTGTGGAGTTGCCAGATCGTGTTGCAGAGCGAGGAGGAAACTTGCTGCAGTTCCTTAGGGACGGTGTGCAAGTTTACGAATTGGGAATAAAGGACGAGGTGACAAACTCTACAACAGCCAATGACGCATCCCATCATCGTTCCTCAGGCGGTTTCTCCTTACGGACAGGGACAGAGAGAGAGAAAAGTTCCATTTTGTCTCCGAGGAGTGAGAGGAAGACTCTTGTGTTGAAGTTTCAGTCACCAGAAGAGGCCTGGCGAAGAGCCATCCTGCTCTTTCTCCAAACGTGGAGCCCCAAGGTATTTTATCAAATTTGCTGAGCATCAGTTTCAAAACCTTCTGGTCATAAAAATTAGAGACTGAATGGTACACACATGTAACTACGAGTAGACAGCTCATGAGTTCAAATCCTGATGGACTCAGATGAGTATCTGACAAAATCCGATGTGTTCATCCATTGCAATGATTGCATGCAAAATGATGGAATTGTTATGATCCTACTCGATCCATAATGCAAAACTCAAATGTGGGAAAATGCAAGACTTGCTGAACTTCAAAGTAGAGGTGGAGAGGGAGAAAGAACAGAATATGATGAAGAGCACGATGTTACATGCTGCGCGTGCACACGCGGGCCATTTTCCAGGCCCTGCGTCCTTCAGGCCAAAAGCCTGAATTTCAGGCCGAAAGCCTGAAATCCAGGGCTTACAGGCCCCATGTCGGATCAGGCCGAAAGCCTGAATTCCAGGGCCACAGCCCCTATGTCGTTTCAGACTAAAAACGGCATCAGCCTTTTTAGCCTGAAACTAAGGGCCATTCTCGGTCGTTCATCAGAACGACCGGCCCTGAAACTCAGGCACCGAACCAGGGTTTTTGAACAGGCTATTCTTAGCCTGTTCCCCACGCCAGCCTCAGCAGGCTGCTGCACGCCAGCCCCTGGCACACTTCGGCATTGGCAAGAGCTGCCTCCTCGGCCTGGCTCGCCCTTCAGCAGTCAGGAGGCAGGCCGAGGTAGTACATAGGACTTCCCAGGCACTTCCCAGGCAGGCAGTCAGCAGTTGTAGTCTTCAGGATTCGGGAGCAGCACTGTGGAGGGAGCGCTGTAGAGTAGTAGTAGCGTTAGCTTGTAGTCTTCAGCGCTGGGCGCAGTAGGTAGCTGTAGTCTCCAGCGCTGGGCGCCATAGCTAGATAGTAGTAGAGAGAGAAAGAGAGATTGGGCGGAGGCCAGAGGTACTTACCTGCAACGCCGTTGCTCCAGCTTCGTCTTCGAGGTACCTGCAGCACAGCGCCAATATCACAGGTCAGAATCTGGCTCCTAACAGAGAGAGAGAGAGAGTTCTTCTTCTTCCTCTTCTCAGTCCACCATCTYCTTCTCCCCCTCTCAACATCTGACTTCACTGCATCTGCAGACTACGAGAGAAGAGAGACAGAGCTTGGTGGAATCGAATCCAGACTCGACTTTTGGGGCTTCAGACATGGCAACGAGGGATTATTTGGGATTGGTGACAAAGACTCAGTGTTGACGACATTCCCATCTCTCTCCCTCCTTTCGTCTGATCCCTTCCTCTTCGTCTGTGTATGTCTGGACCTGGCGCTTTCTTCCTGTGTACAGCGCCAGGCTCCTCCATACCTGGTGATGGATACGATGCATGTTTGGTCTGAGTTCAAACATTGATTGGGCTAGTTATCAGCATTCTAGCATTCTGCTTCGCTACTTGTACTACGTGAATGAGGTCAATCCCGGTCAGGTCAGTCTTTGTATTTCAGTCTTCCCTGCGCTATTCACCACCATTATGTATGTATGAGAATGCACATTGCTTGTCGAGATTCTAATCGCACCGCATTGTCCATTCAGTCCTTTTCATCACATTGCAGATCCTCGGTTATTACGTACATCACGTAACTGTGCATGTAACAGTTGGTATCAGAGCATCGCACGTGAATCAGGACAACCTGATCTGACACGTGTGCGGGGACTAATTAGCTGATTAGTCTTTAGTGATTGATTAGAGCGTTAGTGACCGAGATGTCTGATTCACAAGTGGGTTGTGGAAGAAGACTGCAGAACAGATGGGCAGTCAACTTCAAATGACTTCAGGGAATCATCCCGAAGCCAACGGACAAACCGAACAAATGAACAGAGTTGTACAACACTTGTTGAGGCATTACATTAAGCCCAGCCAAGATGATTGGGATGAGCAGTTGCCTCTCATCGCCAGCCTGTACAACAATGCTATCCATAGCAGTACCGACGTTAGTCCTAATCAGCTGCACTTGGGATGGAAGCCTAGATCAGCACTAGACTTCCTCCTACCTGAAAACCGACCCGCTGCAACTCCCGGCACGCTTGAGTATGGTGTGCAGTATGAGAAGTTGCTGCGAGAGGCTGTCGAGCAAATGAAGAAAGCTCAGCAAGCAATGATTGCTTCTGAGAATCAACATCGTAGACAGTCCACATTTCAGGTAGGGGAACGTGTCTGGGTCAAGGCTAGTGAGTTAGGACAGGARTTCGGAATCTCTCGCAAACTAATGCCTYAGTACTTTGGTCCCTGGGAAGTCYTAGATATAGTGGGAGATGAGATGGATGGTCCCACATATGTCATTCGTGTCCCTGGACACCTACGCACTCACCCAGTCTTTCATGCCTCAAAGCTTGCACCTTTCGCTGAGACAGACCAATTCCCTTCCAGGAGATCGATGCTGTCCCCAACCATGGATGGACAAGTGGACATCGACGACATTGTGGATCACAGGGATATGCGTGTTCCGAAGCCGCTGGGTCGAGGAAGACCTCATAAACCCAAGAGAGAGTACCGCGTCAGATTCAGGCATCATACGGATCCAAAAGAAGATCGGTGGTTTACCAGGGAGGAACTGATTGAGACAGCTCCTCAGGTGGTGGCAGGATATGAGAGGCTACTGAAAGGGAAGGCAYCTGCGAAGTAAGCATCTCAGCGGACTTTCGAAGCTAAGGGGGATGGAATGTGAGGATTGAGCCCTCAAGTAGGGGCCTTGCCATGATGTACATGTTCTGGGCTAAGGCCCCAGCAAGCCTAGTGCCCGCCCTAAGTGAAGGCGGGCCAACAAATCAACAAGAGCCCTCTGTGCCAACATTTCACGAAGTGGGGTCCATACAGTTGCAGCACGCCAGTTGGTTGGAGTGCACCGAGTCTCGGATTTCAGCAAATGCTGAAAACCCAGGGCCTCTGAGTTAGTTAGGCTCTGGGTACTTGAACGTGAGGCCGACAATGCATGCTGGGTATAGAGGCCGAAAATGCCAAAGGGAAATCGGCCCACTATCTGAATCTGGCCGCAGGCCTTGACGAAAGAGGTGCAACCGCATCCCCTGGGCCTCAACTGTATCGGGCTGAGTTCAGCCTCTGGGGCCCGGTCGCAGGCTGAAGGGAGGCCGCCCACATGCTGCACTGGCATATAGGCAAGCAGGGCGAGTGGGCAAGTATCTTGGCCATTGCGGGCAATGCCGGCACGCTGCGCTAATGCGAGCTGCTGGCTGCTGCGCTGCGCCAAGACAGAGTGCAAGGCAGGCATGCGCTAGGCGGTAGGGCGCTGCCTGTGCACTGGGCGCTTGGCGGCCATAGCCGGGCTGCAGAGGGCGCAGGGGAGGTGAGGGCGAAGGTGGTTCTTCGGAGGTGAAGGGCGCTGTGTGGGTAACAAGGGAGAGTGTGGGTGAAGAGGACACGTACCTGGTGGAGGTGGAGGTCGGCATTGGTGTTGACATCATCACTCGCTNCTGTAGTTGTAGGCTAGGCTGTAGAGTAGATAGGGCGCCTGGCGCCATTCACAAGAGAGAGCTACATTGGGTTATGCTGTTGGTGTTGCCCTGTTGGGCTTGGACATTGACTCACGATTCTTCTGTATCATTCTCAAATGGATGGTTACTCGGCTCCATTGTGCTATCTGCTTTGGCTTTGACTACATGGACTTCAGTGTGATTTTGCAATCTGGATTTCTGTGCTTCGTCCATATTCATGTTCCTTGCATAAAATAATAATATAATAATAATAATAATAAAATTAAAAAAAACATATATATATAATAAAATAAACTTAAAAGAAACAAAAAATATATATATTATATATATATATATACAGGGTCACCAGCCCGTACGTACGGAGGTCCCCGGGCAGATCTCCGTATGTACGGGCATTCGGGGTCCCATACGGGGTCCGAACCCGACGGCGTTCGGCCCTCGCCAAAAATTATTTCGGGGCCTAAACATAATTATTTTTTTCTGAATTGTTTTTTGTAAGTTTTCTATGACGTGAGGTACATGCCTGTAAACTTTCAAGTCATTTGGCGAAGCAAAATAAGAATTAAAAATCGCCAAAGATGGCGGTGTCAAAACGTGCTCGCCCACGTATTTTTTCACTTTTTACTTTTTGTTTTCACTTTAGTTCGGGGTCTAAACAATTTTATTATTTTTTGAAACTTTTTTAGTGGGTTTTGTATTATGTGAAGTACACATTGTTAAATTTTCAGGGCATTTAGTTATGCCCAAAAAAAATGAAAAATCGCCAAAGATGGCGGTGTCRAAAACATGCTCGCACACTCACTAAACTTAATTCTCTTTTTATTTTTATTTATTTTTATTATTAGTATTTTCTTTCCGTATTTTATTTTTATTTCAAATTTGGTAAGGAATTCGGATGTAGTGCTCAGGCAAATCTTGTTTAATTTATTTTTCTCCATAACATATCTTTTTTTCAGATTTTTTTGATGACTTTGTTTTTTTTTTTGTTTTTTTTTTTCTTTTGGGTCCGCGCTCGGCCCGAACGGCCGAACGCATCCCCAAGGGATCCCATACGCTCGGGCGTTCGGGTTCGGGCGTTCGGCCCGTCCCGAACGCCGGTTACCCTGTATATATATGTATATATATATGTATACTTACAATAATACGATAAATAATTAAAATTAATGACTAGTAAAACAATAATAAATAATACTAATGGCATATAAAGATATATTCCCTACCAATAAATAAACATAATACTCATAATCACTATAAATTAAACAAGAAAAGCATACCCCCCGCTATACCCCACTACCGCCTTCGCAAATACAAACCCCCAACACAAAAATAGAACATCACACCCCAAATCCTCGCAACACAAACAACAAGCTACACACCTATACACCATATAGACAACACCTCACGTACCGGTTATGGGATATGACCCCTCGCAAAACGCATTCGAAAAAAAGAAAAACAAAACGCACTCACACACGAAAAAACGCCCAAAACGTTTTACAAAAGAGACACTAAGGTAACATACGAAATGACGTCCACTCAGCACCTCATCGAAACGACTCATCTAACAAATCGCAGTACAAACGTGCACGCAAACACAACAGACAAACCCCGACACTCCCTGCCTCCTCCAGAGCCAAACCATCTCCAAAAAAACGACGAACTGATACACACCGAGACCCAGATGACCGACGCCACCACTGCCATACCGGCGCAAGCTGGCAATCTCACTACCCCCCTCCCTAGACAGGAACGAAAAATACACGCACCATCGTTAAAAGAGCGCCTATCCCATATACGAAAATCAGCAACCATACACCTCGCCCCAAACTAAGCTATACTTGAATACCCCCCACCCAAAAAAACTTGCGCAATTCCCCCCTTGAACAAAGCCATCTCGGTCGCCCCCACCCTATACCATCCTAGCTACATCAAAGCATGGCGCACACTGTATTAAAACACATGACACATACTCATGGCGTGCACGCCTCACCTCGCAAGAATTGTCTTCGGAAACGCTAGCATGCAGACTACCTTGTGCAATACCACGCACATACATGCTTGCTTGGAAGCTGACCTCCAAGCGCTCTTGTTGCGTCTCTTCTCCCACGCCTTCCTTACACTGGCACGCAACCTTGCTAACTGTTCTTCCTCCTGAGTCTGGTGTGGCACATTGCAGTGCCCTTCGCGCTGAGCTTGCGCTGCAGGCTACGTAACATCACGCTGCTCGGCCACGAAACGAGCTATGGCGGCGACTGATCTTCCAGCGACACCAACCATGACCCCTCAAGTATGGAAATGTAATGCCTTCTTCCACCTACAACCCCCTGACGACCTTTATCCCCCCAACCCTATGCTAACAGGAGCCTTAACAAAGCTAATCCCTTTGATGGGCTGCTATGGGTGCTAGGCGGCGAAAAGCGCGCTTAAGGGCGTGCACCCCCCTTACGGCTGGGCTTTGCCCTTTCCTAATTTCTAACACTCTAACATTAACAACCTAATCATAGCTCCTGCAATAACCTAGACCCCCACCTTCACACTCTGTCCACCTTTGCAACATACGTCCTCCATAGCTGAATTGCTATCTAACACCCTACTAATGGACGATCTTGAGTTGAGTCCAGTTTCCCACATTCTGTGGGATAGCTATGTTACGTACATAAAACCCCCCGCACACACACACACACACACACACACACACACACAC
>BFEA01000444.1:182536-198969 GCA_003427395.1 Chara braunii
GGTTGTTTGGATGTTTACGGATGGCCACAACTTCTCTTTGGGGGGAATGCATGTTTTGTGCGCCGGCGTGGAAGGCTTTCCCAGTTTTTTCGGACCCTTAGCAGGGGCAGTCGGTGCATTCTCGCTGGAGGAGTCTACTGTCTTAGGTAAGTTGTCTCTTATCTTCTTTCTCTTCGTTGGCTGTGACGCAAGTGTATAGTTTGAGATGAATA
Source organism: Chara braunii (assembly GCA_003427395.1). Taxonomy (NCBI): domain Eukaryota; kingdom Viridiplantae; phylum Streptophyta; class Charophyceae; order Charales; family Characeae; genus Chara; species Chara braunii. The sequence goes on from BFEA01000444.1 coordinate 182,749, forward strand.
TTGGGAATGCCCATGCTGTTATATTTGTTTGTTTTTGGTAAATTAACTTTTGGTTTTCTGGACCAATGCGGAAGGCTCACTGAAACGGTATTCACCAGTTCGCAGTAGCCAATGCAGATCCCAGGGCTCGATCCCTAGTCCCCACCTTACCTGTGTACAGTATCTGTGTCGACCCCTAGAGTTGAACCCACGACCTGTGTATTTGTAACAATTGGTAGGCTGTCGTAGGGTCCATAGGTAGCAGGGGTCCGATCTTTAGACCTGTCGAGTAGGAGTCTCCGTCAGGTCTAGAAGTCGTAGCTGTAGCTTTCTCGAAGGGTCAAGGTCGTAGCTGCTACAGTCCAGAAAGGTCAAGGTCGTACCTGCTACAGTATCGAAAGGCCAAGTCTATGGCCTTCCGGAAGGTCCGAGTAGTGGCCTTTCGCAGTTGCCCGGGTTTAAGCTGAGGCAAGTGGGCAAGTGGTGAGGCAAGTGGGCAAGTGGTGGAGTCTACCCGTGCTGAGTCAACAGCTCCAGTCCCAGTCAGTCCCGGTCCAGTCAAGCAAGTACCGCATGGGACTATGTGCACGACGGGCATGGGGAAGGGCCAGACCAACGAGCTGCAGAAGTATAAATCAAAGGGCAGCGCCCAGCCATTTAGTCATTCCTGCATGAGCCACGCGGAAGCGCTGTCATAGCGACTTGTGCGAGGTGGTCTGCAGTGAGCCCGAGGACGAAGTGGGCGAGAGAGAAGGAGCGTAGCCATAGCGATAGGGTAGTAGCGGCCATAGCCGCCGTAGCTGTAGATAGTGTGCAGTGTGAGTGTGTGTGTGTGTACAAAGTATCGCGTGTGGGATATCCAGGGTGATCCTGTGTATGTGAACAAAGAGTTGTGTGGGGGCTGAGTCGCCATAGCCATCGAAGTGAACTTGTATCTGAACTGTGTGCTTGGCTACCATATCTCTGAGTTTTGAGTGGGCGTTTGTCGCCAGTTTGCTGCGCACCTGTTTGCATGCATGCGAAGTGTGAATGAGAGCGAGTCTGATTGCATTGGTATCAGAGCTGGTACCCGCTATTCCACGCGCGTCGTCGAGTGCCGCAGGGAGAATAATGCGCCATAGCCGAAGTGGCCAACGGAGAAGAAGTCCGCCATAGCGGACACGGAGGTTGAAGAAGCCGCCGCGCGCACCTGCAGAGAAGACCACGACAAAGAAGAAGAGAGAGAGAGAGAGAGAGAGAGAGAGAGAGAGAGAGAGAGAGAGAGAGAGAGGTTGAGTGATACAAGATTGGTTAACTATGTACCTGCATTGAAGACATCGCTACGACGAGAGAGGGAGAGAGAGAGATGAGCGATACAAGTTTGGTTGTCACGTACCTATGAAGTGTGCCGTGCAGTCCCACAAAGTGAAGAGGCGGCCATAGCCGCGGAGCTCGACCACAGAGTAACGAAGAAGGGTGAAAGAGAGGACAGAGGGGGAGACCGAGAAGGGTGGAAGAAGCCATAGCCGAGGAGGTGAAGGGAGAGACGATAAAAAAAAAAAAAAAAAAAGGAAGAAGACAGTCGGGGTGAAGAGAAAGGAGGCGAGGTAGGGAGAAAGGAAGGAGAAGGGTGGTGAGGAAGGAGAAGCCGGCAACCATAGCTGATCGGGCGTTGACCAGGAGAGTTGACCAGGCGTTGACTGGGCGTTAACTGGGGTTGACCGGGAGTTGACCGGGAGTTGACCGGGAGTTGCCCGGGAGTTGACCGGGGGTTGACTGCAGCGTTGACCAAGGCGTTGACCAGGGCTGTTGACCACGAGTTTGACCAAGCTGGAATCGGTATAATCTCGCCAAGCCTTCAACCTATCTCCTCGCCCTATGGATGTGCACACACCCTGTGGTACTTGTTGAGTCAAGTCTGTCTGTCTCTTCTTTCTGCATTGAGTCTCTTTTGTCCAGGTGTTAGGAACTCTGTGGATGAAGGATAGGGCCTTGTTGACCAAACCCACACGGGCTGAGTAGGGCTAAAGACTGTGTCTGACGACTCGACTGTCCCGGAGGACACGAACCCTCCCAAGGACTGGTACTGACCGGCGGGCTGCTCAGTGTGGCACGGTAGGCCCAAAATCCGAGTTGTGGGCTGCACAACAGCCCGTCTAAGTCTTGAGAAGACCTGCTGATCGCGTCGTCCTGTCTGCGACGTTAAATAATTCCTGAGGAGTTACGGGGGATCTCCTTAAATGCCTCCTGATCAGCAACAGGTCTTGTAGTGACAACCTTAGAGTAGGTCTAGTGTAGCATATCACAAAGTGAAATGCACTGACACCCTAGGATCTAGCAATGACGAAAGTGGCAACAACCAGCAGCATAGGTGCAGCATTCACAAGATGTCAATGTGCATAATGCAAAGAGCAACCCAATGAGAAATCAACAACAACACATTCGTATCATTATCATCATGGGCTGTGAAGCAGCGCAGCGGAAGATTTAGTATCAAAGGACACGTGGACAACAACATGAAAAGGAGAAAACTTCGGAAGGGCAAGACATCAGAAAGATTGCCCTTCCGCTCACACACATAGGGAGAGATCCATAGACATGCGAGAGAGAAGGGGGAGGGACGAAGGTAACCAAGTCCAACCCAAATCTGATCTCCGAATGTCGCACACAGTTCAATCCCAATGTAGAGTGCAAGTCTGACCTAAATGTCGTGTCCAATAGGGCAGAATGCCGTGTCCAAACAATGTCTGCGGTTACCTCTATCTCTACTCTGAGAAGAAGAAGAAGAAGAAGAAGAACTTCGGAGGAGTAGGAGGAGAAGAGGAGTGGAGAAGAAGAAGAAGGAGAAGAAGAAGAAGAAGAAGAAGAAGAAGAAGAAGAAGAAGAAGAAGAAAGCTAGGTCTTTTCTGCACTTACCTGGCGATGGCTGAACTTGCAGGTACCGCGGAGCCAGCTATGGCGCTGGGCAGGTAAGTCCTCTTCTCTCTCTCTCTCTCTNTCTCTCTCTCTCTCTCTCTCTCTCTCTAACTCCACTACCCTCCTCGGCGTTGGACTCCTCCAGCGCTGTGCCTCATGGCCGATGAGCAGCGCAGCTGCAGTCTCGAAATAGCGCAGCAGGGAGTCTCCAAAATAGCGCAGCAGCCAAGTTCCTGAACCAGCATAACGCTGGATTTCTCCTGGTACCTTCTGTTTCGAACTGGGCAACGGGCCAACTTATGTAGCGCTGGGCCAGGACTGAAAACCCACGGCCTGCGTCCTGGACCGTGCAGATCGAAATCCGATCCACGGTCCAGATCGCAGGCTTTGAAACTGGTTCAGCCCTTGGCCTAAAACGGCCTGCCTGGGTCCCTACCGGACGTCCAGGCCCTGCCCAGGGCTGGCCTGTTCGGTACCTGGTCCGATTCAGGGCCTATGCGAATGCATCGGGCCTGAACGTCGGTCCAGGTCCGAATGGTCCAACATCTGTCCGAAAACAAAAAAAACGGTCCAAACGTTTTTGGAGGCTCAGCCTCTGGGCCTGAATCAGGTCCTGGCCCTAGAACGTGTACCTGGCCACAAAACGGACAACAGCACACACGTTAGAAAAACAACAVCAATTAAATAAATAAAAGAATATAAAAATACTCTAAAGCTGGCGTTTTTCTGATGCAGGCCCAAGTAAAAATGCCATAGGGCCTTCAGGTTGCGGTGACGCGACCTGGGGGCCCTATTCCAACCTCGGGTCCCGTGAGGGGCCCGTGTGTAGGCTCTCAGCATGTAACATCTAGGCTAGGGATCCTAGTTGACAGGATCCTGTCCGGATTCAGTAAGTCCTTAGATCGAGTTAGTAGGTTTGTTAGTCAGGGGGAGTACAGTCTAAGTGGTGAGGAGTGGAACCGTTATCCGGTTGTGCACCAGACACCATGGTTGACACCCGTAGTGGGAAGAGTACTGTTCCCCAATCCGAGGCCGAGCAGACCCGGATCGTCGCCATTTTGAGGGAGAGAAAAGAGAAGAAAGAGTTCCTCAAGCAGGCGAAGTTAAAGGCTATCGCAGAAGAGCAGGTGGCAAAGAAAAAGCAATTAGAAAAAGAGATGTTGAGGTTTCAGAAAGAAAAAATGATGATGTTACAGCGAGAGGAAGAAGAGAAGAGAACGACTGTTGAGGAAGCAGCAGCAGAAGAAGAGGAGGTAGAAGAGGAACCTCTTGAAAGGAGGCGTAGGGAAGAAAGAGGAGAAGCAAGTGGCACGAAGCGAGAAGATGCCTGGATGGAGAAAAAAATCAGTGAGTGGGTGGCTAGTCTATCGTTGGGGGAGGATGAGGAGGCACAGTTGTACGTGCCACAAGAGGAGAAAGAAGCATTCGCCAGGGTATTAGAGATGATAGAGGATCCCCTGGAACGTCAGACAACAGAGGATGCGAAGAAGTTGGAGTGGAAGCTGCGGATGATGAGGGAGAAGAAGAGAAGGAGGGAGGAAGCCAATCGAGTGGCGAAAGAAGTGGAGAAAGTCCGGGCATGCAGACCAGAGATGCAGGAACAAACAGAGGTCCCCGCAAAATTAGATAAGATTATAGGGTACCTGGAGGTCCTGAGTGAGGCTTGGCTAGAGGAGCATCAGGCCAACAAGGGTCACAATGTGACCCTGCTTGCCATGCAATCCGGTTTTAGAGAGTTTGCGCGCGACGTGGTTACCCACGTCGGGACCGAAGCCAAAAAGTTAAAGGAAGGCGCAGAGAAGTTCTGTGTCGGCGCCATTGAAGGCGCCGAAGTAGTGGCCATAGCAGAGGCCTCATCACGTCCCCGCAAAGAGCCAGTAAAGCTCAAATTCCCAGATTCTTACAGCGGGAAGAAGGACGATAGTTTTGATAACTAGGAGGCTAGCGTCAATACTTACATCTATTTGCAGCATATCGCCCCCGAGGAGCAAGTCCTCGTTGCCTTCCATGCATTGAAGGATGAAGCAGCCAGCTTCGCCAGGTCCCTAGCGCGCGCCACCGATTGCGAGCACAATATGATTACGTATTCTAGACTCACCCCTCTCTCCACTTTCCTCAAACTCCTGCGTGAGAGGTTTGTTGACGTCATGAGAGGCGTCCGGGCCTCCAATAAACTCCAAACTATCCACTCGCGACAGTGGAGGAGTGCACGAGCACTCAAAGCTGTCATGGACGACTTGGTAGTCGTCCCGGACCATGGTGTCACTGAGACCCAATTGGTCCAGTTGTTTTATCGTGCCATGCCAGAGCCCTTACGAGGGCACTTCTTTGACAAGAACCAGCAGCCTAACATTACGTAGGACGCATTGAGTAGAGAGGTGGTCTTGTTCGAGGCAAAGTCCATGCCAGTTTCCACTTTCTGGCACAAGGACTTGGACAAGGGTAAAAAGTGGAAGGGTCGTACCATCTCTGGCCCGGTCAAGGCCAAGGATCATCTGATCCTTACTTTAGACGAAGGTGGTACAAATGAGGTCCCCTACAGCCAGATTGAGTGGGGACTCGAGGAGGAGGACAGTAGCATGGGTCAGGGGAGGTCCTATGCAACTGTCGTGGTTGGAGGGAGGCCGCAAGGTAGAGGAGGAGGCCAGGGCAGAAGGGGCCAGGCCATGGGAGGCCGAGGATCGGGCTCACAGGGGTTTGGCGGTCAAGGGAACCGTCAAGCGGGAGGTAGGGGTCAAGGTCCCAGTCGGTCCCCACAGCGACGAGGTGGTAGGTCACCTCAAAGGTCAGGAGGTTGGCACCCAGGTTGGCCACAAGGCCGACTCTGGGAAGATCTGGGCCTGGACCAGAAAGTGTGGCAACAGCGCATGGAGCAGGGGCAGTGCATTTACTGTGGTGACCCTGCCCATATCATAAACTATTGTCCTAAGTATAAACAGGCCCAATGGGCTGCCCAGGAGTCAAAAGGCAGCCGCCGGTAGGGGTTGCAACTGCCCCTACAATTAGGCCATGTGGGGAAGCGAGCGCGCACGTACAGGAAACTCCCACACCACATGAGCCTTCGGCAGAGGTTGCAGGCCCGTGCCTAGTTAGCTGTCCAGAGACTGCTTGTGTCAACGTCTCTCTAGGCACGTCCCTCACAGGCGTGGCAGAGGAATTGAAGGAGATGATGCATGCCTGGGCCAAGATGAAGAAAGATAGTAAAGGGCAGCTAGTGTTAGTTGATGTAGAAGTTTTCAGGAGTAGAGTTGGGGCCCTTATAGATTCAGGGGCCACGCATAGTTATATTAGTCGTAGAGCGTTGAAGAAGCTGAGGCTAGGATTGAAAGTCCAAAAGTTAGAAGACCCCATAGTTAGTGTCCTCGCAGACAACCGCACGATGCATGTTGAGGACTACGTAGAGGGAGTCCAGGCGTATTTTCGCCTAGAGAAAGATGGGCAGGTGGAGAAAGTTCTCCATTCCCTGACTCTCCTCGTTCAGGATGACCTTCCTTTTGATATAGTCCTAGGTATGGACTGGGGAGAGACAGCAGGGGCCACACTCCACTTGAGAGAGCATGAGTGTAGGCTCCCTAGTCCGTCAGGCGAGGTTAAGACAGCCCGGTTGTTTCATGTGTCAGGAGTAGACAACTCGCTGGCACATTGTTGTCTCAGTGCTCCCGCATTTGCGCGACTAGTAAGAAAGGAGCAGTTAGAAGACCAGGTCTTTGTAGTGTATGTGAGACCTGTCACTGAGCCTAAGGAAGAGGATAGTTCCATGGATCCAACCATTGCCAAGCTGTTGGAAGAGTTTAAAGATCTAAAAGAGCCGCCAACAAGAGTAGTGTCGCGGCCGATCCAGCACAGGATAGAGATAGAGCCTGGCAGTAGAACTCCTAAGGGAGCAGTCTACATGATGTCTCCTAGAGAGTTAGAGGAGGAGCTGCGCAAGTAGTTGGACGAGCTCCTGGAGAAAGGTTGGATTAGGCCCAGTTCGTCTCCTTTTGGAGCACCAGTTTTGTTTGTCCCCAAGAAGGAAGGAGGGATACGTATGTGCATAGACTATAGGGGTCTGAATGCGATTACAGTTAAGAATGTTGAACCACTGCCCAGGATAGACGATCTCTTAGATCGGGTGCACGGTTGCAGGTATTTCTCAAAGATAGACTTGAAGTCCGGGTATCTTCAGATAGAGGTCCATCCTGATGACCATTACAAGACTGTGTTCCGGACTAGATATGGGCATTATGAGTTCATAGTTATGCCCTTTGGACTGACCAATGCGCCAACTACATTTCAGCGATGTATGAATGATTTGTTTAGGCCTTGGTTGGATAGATTCATCGTAGTTTACTTAGACGACATCCTAGTATTCAGTAGGACCCTCCACGAACATCAGGGTCATTTGAGGCAGGTCTTGGAGAAGCTCAGAGAGGCTAACTTCAAGATCAACGTGAAGAAGTGCGAGTGGGCCAAGACACAAGTCTTGTACTTAGGCCACGTGTTAGACGGAGATGGCATTAAGCCAGAGGACAGCAAGATAGTGGCGATTAGAGACTGGCCGACGCCCCTCACGTTGACAGAGTTGCGATCGTTCTTAGGCCTAACTAACTACTATAGGAAGTTCGTGAGGAACTTCTCGACTATCGCCGCACCCCTCTGCAGATTGCTTAAAAAAGAGGCAATCTGGCAGTGGGATAAGGACTGTACGTCTGCGCTAAAGAAGTTGAAGCGCGCGTTGATAGAGTACCATATCCTCAAAGTAGCAGATCCGTCCTTGCCATTTGTCGCCACCATGGACGCGAGTCAGTATGGGATAGGAGCCGTGTTACAGCAGGACGACGGCAATGGCTATAGACCCGTAGAGTTCATGTCAGCGAGGATGCCCTCAAAGAAGGTTGCTACCTCTACGTCTGAAAGGGAACTCTACGCTCTCAGGCAGGTTTTAGAGCACTGGAAGCATTACCCTCTTGGGAGGCACTTCAAGGTGTATTCAGACCACGAACTGCTTAGATGGCTGAAGACACAGGCCAAAATGACACCTAAGTTGACTAGGTGGGCCGCCGAGATAGACCAATACGACTTTGAGCTCAAGCTGGTTAAGGGCAAATACAATGTAGTTGCGGATGCTCTGAGTAGGAGATCAAACTACTTTGGAGCCATAGTTCACTATCTAGACATAGGGAGTGACCTGCAAGAGAAAGTTAGACAGGCTTATGCGCAATACCCTATTTATAGTGACCTCCTCAAGAAAGTTAAGGAGGCCCCAGAGACCGAACCAGATTACCGCACTATAGAGGGTTTGTTGTTTGAGAAGACTAATGTCGTAGACCGTTTGTGCGTTCCTAACAGTGAAGAGATCCGTAGTCTGATCCTAGGGGAACGCCACGACACAGAGGGACACTTCGGTTGGCAAAAGACTTTAGCCAATCTGATGTATGCGTATACGTGGCCAGGAATGAAGAACGACTGCATAGAGTACGTCCGCAGTTGTAAAGTTTGCCAAAGAAATAAGAGCACTACGCGTGCCCCTCTAGGTCTTGTCAGACCCTTGCCTATTCCTGACCAGCCCGGAGATTCTGTGTCCATTGACTTTATGGATACGCAGGTCAAGAGTAGGTACGACAAGAGCCAAGTTATGGTTATAGTCGATAGATTTAGCAAGTATGTTGTTTTTGTTCCTCTACCTGCAGAGGCACGTGCAAAGTTAGTCATACATAAGTTCTTTGATTTTTGGGTTAGTGAGCATGCAGTCCCATTGTCTATAGTCAGCGATAGAGATAGCCGCTTTACGAGTCAGAACTGGCAGGAGCTGATGAAAGTCTATAGGTCAAAGTTGCCGATGTCGTCTAGCCGCCATCCAGAGACTAACGGTCAGACCAAGTAGATGAACAAGATCCTCCAGCAAGTTCTGCGCATGTATATTAGACCGGATCAGATTGATTGGGACGAGATGTTACCCAAGGTAGCCAGTGCATACAATAACAGCGTGCATTTGTCCACCTGTCGCACTCCCAACGAGTTGCACAAGTCCTTTAGACCGCGTAGACCGTTTGAGGGACTTAACCGGGATCAGGTTCACAGGCTACCGCCCGGTACTAGGGAGTTCGCGATACAGCACGAGAAAAAAATAACCACTGTTGTTGAGGACCTCGGGAAGGCCCAGCACCGAATGATAGAACAGGCTAATAAGCACCATCGCCCATCGCAATTTCAGGTAGGCGACCTGGTCTGGGTCAAGTCTAAAGAGTTTGCGCCTGAGGAGAACATCTCGCAAAAGTTACTGCCCGCGTATAGAGGACCGTGGCCAGTTCTAGAAGTTAAGGGCGGAGAGGATGGACCGTCCTACACCATAAAGATTCCATCACACCTCCACACCTACCCTGTTTTTCATGCATCAAAGTTGCTGTCGTGTGTCACAAGTCAACAGTTCCATCTAGGAGGTCCATGCTCCCCCCAGACATGGACGGCAGATACGACATTGACGGCATTGTGGGTGAAGATATGTTCAGAACAGGAGGTAGAGGCCGTCCGCAGAAGCAGTATAAGGTCCGGTTTGCTTATCAGGAACTGGAGGACGACCGCTGGTTCACTAGAGTAGAACTTTTAGAGACCGCTCCCGACATAGTTAGAGCTTACGAGAGAGATAAGAAAGGGAAAGGTCCTGCCTTGGACTGAGTTATTCTCGGAGGACCTCAAATTTAGGCCAGCGGGAGTGAAACGGTATTCACCAGTTTGCAGAGCCGATGCAGATCCCAGGGCTCGATCCCTAGTCCCCACCTTACCTGTGTACAGTATCTGTGTCGACCCCTAGAGTTGAACCCGTGACCTGTGTATTTGTAACAGTTGGTAGGCTGTCGTAGGGTCCATAGGTAGCAGGGGTTCGATCTGTAGACCTGTTGAGTAGGAGTCTCGGTCAGGTCTAGAAGTCGTAGCTGTAGCTTTCTCGAAGGGTCAAGGTCGTAGCTGCTACAGTCCAGAAAGGTCAAGGTCGTACCTGCTACAATATCAAAAGGCCAAGTCTACGGCCTTCCGGAAGGTCCAAGTAGTGGCCTTTCGAAGTTGCCCATGTTTAAGCTGAGGCAAGTGGGCAAGTGGTGACGCAAGTGGGCAAGTGGTGGAGTCTACCCGTGCTGAGTCAACAGTTCCAGTCCCAGTCAGTCCTGGTTCAGTCAAGCAAGTACCGCATGGGACTGTGTGCACTACAGGCATGGGAAAGGGCCAGACCAACGAGCGGCAGAAGTATAAATCAAAGGGCAGCGCCCAGCCATTTAGTCATTCCTGCGTGAGCCATGCGGACGCGCTGTCATAGCGACTTGTGCGAGGTGGTCTGTAGTGAGCCTGAGGACGAAGTGGGCGAGAGAGAAGGAGCTTAGCCATAGCGATAGGGTAGTAGCGGCCATAGCCGCTGTAGCTGTAGATAGTGTGCAGTGTGAGTGTGTGTGTGTGTGTACAGAGTATCACGTGTGGGATATTCAGGGTGATCCTGTGTATGCGAACAAAGAGTTGTGTGGGCGCTGAGTCGCCATAGCCATTGAAGTGAACTGGTATTTGAACTGTGTGCTTGGCTACCATATCTCTGAGTTTTGAGTGGGCGCTTGTCGCCAGTTTGCTGTGCACCTGTTTGCATGCATGCGAAGTGTGAATGAGAGCGAGTCTAATTGCATCTCCATGTTTTTTCGGACCTTTGAGGGGTTCGGGTCAGTGACTTCTTGCTGGAGTAGTCTTCTGTCTTAGGTAAGTTGCCTTCTGCCCTGCATCCCCTTATGGACTTAGAAATATACAAGGGGACCCGCCGCAGCGGTGCCGCGGCAAGGAAGGGGCGGGGAAACAGACAGACCGAAAGGAGACTCACAGAGAAAGAGTTGAGTACACTGAAAAGATGTTGAGAATCATAGACACGTAGATGGAGGCGGAAGCCGGGGGAGGCAGAGGAAAAGAGATCTCTGAGAACACTGAGAAGAGGTCGGGAATGAGACGCACTCAGATGGACTTGGAGGCTGCAGGTTGCAGAGCAAAAGAGAGTGGAAAGACAGTCAAACAGAGAGTGACATTGACTGAATAGAGACTAAACCCAAAATAGCGTGTCGAGGAGTTGAAACAGACTGTGTCGGTTTTGTTTGATCGATTGATTAAAAAAACATAAAAAAGAAAAAAACAGTACACGCAAGAAAAGGACGAATTGATTGATTAATTGATTGATTGATTGGTTTGGGGGAGTCGCCTCCCCCCCCCCTCTCCGTACACACACGCACGCACACACACGGATACGTGGAGAAACACAAACATGCACAGAGACACACGCACACGCACACACACACTCACAGACACACGCAGACACACACACTCACACACACACATAGACACACACACGCACACACGTACACACACCCACACACACACACATGCACGCACGCACACACATGCATACACGCACGGACACACACACAGACGCACGTAGACAGACACACACATACACACACTCGAACTTGCTCTCCCTCTCCCCCCTCTCCAACTGGCTCCCCCTCTCCCACCAGCTGCCCGCTCCTGTTGCCTTCCCGCTCCCGCTGACGTGGATGGATCTATTGATTGATTGACTGATTGAATTGATCAATCAGTCAACCAATCAATCAAAGCAATCAATCAACCAATCTGCAATGAGCCCAGACGTGATGATACTCGTCAACATTACCAGTCCATATGATTATCGATCTGCTGATGAATGGCAAACAATCGCAAATGTGTGTGATGATAGAATGAGGTGAGAATCATTCACAGACGAAGGAGGAGAGAGGGAGAATAGACAAAGGAGAGAGAAGAANTCGCAAATGTGTGTGATGATAGAATGAGGTGAGAATCATTCACAGACGAAGGAGGAGAGAGGGAGAATAGACAAAGGAGAGAGAAGAAGACAACAACCCACTTTTACTTCGGGTTGATTTTGAAGTTGCCTTCTCGCAACTTACTCAAAACCAGACAAAGATGCTTCTCGTGTTCTTCTAATGTTTTGCTATATACGAGAATGTCATCCAGATAGACGATGACGAACTGGTCCAACCATTGACGAAATAACTCGTTCATTGACCGTTGGAATGTAGCAGGAGCATTAGTCAATCCGAAGGGCATTACCATAAACTCGTAATGGCCATACCTGGTCCGGAAAGCAGTCTTGTGTTGATCCGCGGGCTCCACCTCGATCTGATGGTACCCAGACTTCAGATCAATTTTACTGAAGTACTTGCATCCCTGTAGTTGGTCAAGTAAATCGTCGATGCGAGGGAGTGGTTCGACATTCTTGACAGTGACGACATTCAACCCTCAATAGTCAATACATAGACGTAATTCACCTTCCTTTTTGGGCACAAACAAGACAGGTGCTCCATAAGGAGATGAACTAGGGCGAATCCATCCCTTGTTAGTAAGGTCCTGCAGTTGCTTCTTTAACTCCTCAAGTTCCCTGGAAGACATTCGATAGATAGGGCCCTTGGGAATTTTACTGCCCGGAATAATCTCAATAGTATGCTTTATAGTACGTTCAGTAATTCCGGTGGGTTCTTTCTGCAGATCCTTATATTCGGAGAGAAGACTTTCAATCGTCGGAGGACAGGAAGAAGAAGACTCACCGGCTTTCTTTACCAGTACCAACATGACTTCCTGTTCCAACTTTTTCTTAGAAACCATCGAACGGAAAGCTGGATAACTCATACAGCAAAAGGATAGACTTGAGTCAGAGCCAGACTTGCGATATAATTTAATTGGTTTCATTTCTGATTGCGCATCTTTGAGTTGCAAAATCTTGTTTTTTAAATCAATGTCCGGGTTGGCTTCTTCGTGCCAATCCATACCCAGAATGATATCAAAAGGTACCTTCATGCCGAGATGCAACTTACGGATTGCCTTCTCGGAGATGTAGGATCTCGTTGATCCTGGGTCTAACATCGCACCAACTCATGTTCGTGCGATCTCAACATCCGCAAACAACAACTCGCCCTTAGTCTTCGCCTTTCGAGCCCATGAGCCACGTAATGCTAGCAATTCGTTACCTAGCCCATCAAGGGAGTCATCCAGAGAAACAGAACATAAGACAATATCAGGGCAGTCTGGATGATGGGCTAAGGAAGAATCATCCTCTGCCAATTGAGAAGAAGGGTAGGAAAGGGTCATAGGCGTCTTACCTGTCTGTTCGTTCTTACCCTTAATCTCAGTAGGAGCAGATGCTACTCCTACTGGCTGTTTGCTTTTGGGTTCCGGATCTGAGGGCAGTAGGCGATCACATGTCCCGTTGTGCCGCACTTGAGACATTGCGCATTGTCCATGCGCTCCTGCCAAGTYTTTCTAGTCATACCYATTTCRACCCATGGCTTCCCATCAGCAATGCCAGGGTGTCATGGAAACGCTCTTTGTTTCTTCCCTCCTGTCCTGGGTGGTCCTCCCTTATTGGCCACAACAGCAGTGACTTCCCCCTTCCCGGAGTTACTGTTGTTATCATTCTCCTCGTTAGGCCACTTTTCCACTGTGTCGTCATCAAAGACGACAAGGGTGTGGTCMTGGCGCTTCTGTCGCCARAGAAYTYGTTTCCCATTGTACTGTCTTYCTCCTSCTCCTYCARACTTGACTACCGCTGCATAGGAATTCTTGACTTGAGAAGTCATCTGTTCCCTTTGCAGGGCAAGGTCACGAAATTGCCTGTAGTTGTACTTACCGGATTTTGCTTCAGTGACTAAGTGTCCCCGGATGGGCTCAGGCAACGCACGGGAATAGATGTACAACACTTGGTTGTCTTGCAAGTTAAACCTAGGAACCTGCAACAATCGGTCAACTTCTCGGGACAAAGCCTCAACTGACGTCCAATGCTTTTGACCAATTGACGTCAACTGGTCAAAGGCCTTGTCGGCCGTCGTCTTGTCGAGGAAACGGTCCCTGGTTTTCGCCAAGAATTGTTTCAGCGTCAATGTCTTTGCCCACTCACCGATATCTTCGAAACCCGCCGCATTGGCCTCACCACCCATGCAAGAAGTGGTGAATGCGACTTGGGACTCCGTCTCGACCGGTGCGGTACTCATATACGTCTGGATTTCTGCAATCCACAGCAACAGACCTTCTTCTTTCTTGTTGCAAAACGTAAACGGCAACTTCATCTTCACCTTTTCTTTCTCCTTCGGTTTTTCGGGTTCAGCGCTTGTCTTTTCTGGAGTTTCTTTAGGAGTAGACTTAGAAGAATGAGAAGAGTGAGGAGTGGATGGCTGACTTGATCCATTTCCATTGGATCCATTTCCATTTTCATTTGTCTTTATCACGGGATCAGCAAACTTCATTGCAACCAAAATCAACTTCTTTACTTTTTTCTTCTCCTTCTTCTCTTCTTGTTCTTCTTCTCCCTGAATCTGATTCTTACCTTTCACAATATTAGCAATTGTTCTCAATCCAACAGTGATTTCATCCAACTGATTTTGCTGTCTATCAATCTTCTCCTCTAGAAAGGTAAGATATGTCACAATATTAGCCAACGTTTGTGACATGTCAGTCTGTTCACCGACTTCTGTTCCTATGACTTGTCTGATCTCCTTAACCTTTTGTCCCCTTCGCTGTTCCTGTTCTCTTCTTCTGACTAATTCTTCCTTCTTTCTTTCTTCGGCAGCCAGAGTATCTCTGAGCTGCTGGATGTTAGCATCAATCGTTTCCTCACTTACTTCTGGTTTCACCTCCCCTTTACGAGTAGCTTCCATAACCTCTTCCAGTTGCTTCAAAGCAAGCTGGTCTAGAGTCTGTCGCCCCTGTGCAATCAGTTTGGAGGCCTCTGTGCCGGCTGCCACAACCTCCACAGTCGTGATAGACTTCTTCAGGCGGTCTTCAACGTCCTGAAGATCAAAATTATCACGGATGTGTTGCTCAGCATCCGGTCCAGACAGTTGTACCTCTATCAGAAACTGACTCCACAAAGCCAACAGTTCTTCTCTCTTCATATCAGCCTGTCCCCTTGTCCTCGGTTCAGACGGTCCTTCCCCAACGGAAAGTGCAATTGGAATAGGGAACAAGAAAGTGGTCACAAATCTCGTCAAGATAGACTGTTGCAAAGATTTCCAGAAGTAAGACATTTTGGGAGAACAAAAACAGGAAAATTCGTTGGCCAGATTATCCTACCGCAAAATAAACAATCAGCGCACTGTTCTACCGCAAGAGACAATAATTTCACGGTCACCTGTCTCAACACTCTGTCTGAGTAAAAAAGAATAATAATAATAAGGAACATAAGTTTTCTAATTTCTATTTGCTGTTCTGTTTTCAATGTGATGACATCCTAGTCTATCTCAGGTACCGCAACTCCAGGCCAGCATGATCAACAACAAACACAAGTGAGTACACAGGTACACAACACAGCCAGACAACAGGTAAGTCTGCCAACAAAAATCAATCAATAGTTAGCGTTTTCCCCTTCTTGCTGTTTCGTCCTTCTTTGTCCTATGTGACCAGCACACAATCTGACGTTCGGCACCACAGCCACGTCAGTCTTCTTGCCGTGCCGCTTCAGTCATCAGAATGCTGTCCTCACTTAGGCACGATCGTGCCTGCCACATGTCACCCCTGGCCTGCCAACTCAGCAACTCGATGAGTATGCCAGGTCAGCAGGTCTAATCAATATCATCAATGGGGTGCACGTCAACAATGTATGCTGAAATCGAAGTACCAGCCTGCCCCGAAGTCGAAGTTCCATCCTGCCACGTGTATCCCCTGGAGTGCCAACACAGCAGCACTTCTGTCGGCCAGGTCAGCACCAAGGTCCAGTCAGCATCATCGAGGGAATACACGTCAGGAGCAGTACCAACGCGCCACGTAAGCCAGGTAGCGGAATATGACACTGCCACTTCAGCCTCTTATCTCACCATATGGTGAGTCAGCAATGCCACATCGTCAATCCGCTAACATCCACCGGCCATGTCAGCGATACTGCACACTCCAAATATCAATGCCACGTGCACTATTATCAATGCCACGTCAATGCCACGTCAGCATCGGACATGTGGACCAAGGCAACGTCAATGCCACCTCAATGCCATGTCAGCATCGAGCATGTATACCAAGGCCACGTCAATGGCTCGTTAATGCCACGTCAGAATCTGACGTGCGCTCTCTTGTCCACGTCAGCCACTTCAATGTAGATGCCACCAATTGTCGTTGTCGTCTCTGTTACACTATCGGAAGATCTGCTCTGATACCAAATTGCAATGAGCCCAGAYGTGATGATACTCGTCAACATTACCAGTCCATATGATTATCGATCTGCTGATGAATGACAAACAATCGCAAATGTGTGTGATGATAGAATGAGGTGAGAATCATTCACAGACGAAGGAGGAGAGAGGGAGAATA